>OU503038.1:26817452-26835695 GCA_912172775.2 Fraxinus pennsylvanica
TGAGGCCCCAAAAATTTTGTGGCCCAAGGCCACTGCCTTAGTAGCCTTGGGCCAGGGCCGGCCCTGATATTCAATTATTCAAAAAGCTGTGAGGAAGAGAACAAATTGCAGACAACAATCCTTCAAGAAATTATTGTCCTCAATCACTGTCCCAGATTTCTTTGAAGAATTCAATACAATTTCAAGTTCGAAACTTCAAGTATTTAAAGGGATCAAGCATCAAGACTCAAGGGAGAGTTTTTAGCGGGAGATAAACTTCTTCAAGAAAACTTAGGATTTCCATGTGTTCTAAAGTTATCTTAAATTTCTTTATTCAAAATTTGTAATTCAAAATTGCCTCTTCAAATAAAATAATTCTTCATTTCAAGTTTATTTTTGTATTATCATTTTTAATCTCTTGAACTATCCCCACACTAGGCCTCAGATTGAAAAGGATTTTCAAATTTAAATTTAGATCTAGATGAATAAGATCTTCGAAGATTATTTGACGAAGAGGCTTTGACAAAAATCACATTGATGTGCTCATCGGGAAATGAAATAATTTGTTTAGGGATTTTCCGAGCAGGAATATGAATTGGATTTTGAGCATGTTCACAATCCCATTCTAATCCATCTAATCCTCTGGATTAGAGATTCCATTGTATCTGTTTAGGCATCAGGGTATTGGAATGAAGAGGATGACCTCCACAAGAAGGCTTTTTTTTAGGAGATGTGCGAAGAACTCGAATATTAAGATGAGTATGAATAAGTTTGTAATATATTCGATATATTACAGCAAATGCTTTTGAACGATCATCAACATCGAAATTTTTTGTTTGAATTTGAAGATTAAGAGAATTAAGAATAGCTCCATCATTAAGGCTAATAGTAAAGTTTGGATAGCAATTTGAAGAGATTGGACCACTTTTGAGATTTGACTCAAGTATAGATAATAATGGATGTTCAAACATGAGAAGTCTCTTATCTCTAAGAGTTAAGAGAATAGGGATGTCTAAACCAAGTCTAAATAATGACTTGATAGCAATTTGAACAAATCCCATATGGGAGATATTTAAATTTTTTCCTATGAGTTTGAATAGCTTCTTTTGAAAATAAGTTTATTTGCCTGTTTTATTTTTAATATCAATAGTTTGCTCAAGAGTTTTGATAATGTAATCTTGACGAAAATCAATCTTTCCTATTTCATAGATAGATCTTTTATCTATCTTTGGAATAGTCCAATTTTGCAATTTTTGTTCAATTTGAATTATTTGAAGTTTATGAGAATTGAAATCATCAAATGTAAATGAATGTTCTTGATCTAATTCTTCTTCATTTTGAAAAGTACTTGAAAAACTGTCATTTCTACTATTTGAACTACTACTTTTCCTAAACCAATTTGACATTAAAGACATAATTGAATAAAATGAAATTATAATAATATACCATTGTGGACACAATGCTACAAGATAGAGTGAATCTAACCCAATCTACAACGAGACCACCAAACGCACACTCTGGCTTTACGGGCCATCCAACGCTCTAATGTAACCAGTTTCACTCTTGATATTGTTCCTAAAATAGTATGACACTACAACCTCACCCTAAGCACTTATGGCTTTGATACCAAATGGTAGCCAAGGGTGAGAATAGATAAAGAGATTAAAAATGATAATACAAAAATAGACTTGAAATGAAGAATTATTTTATTTGAAGATCAAATTTTGAATACAGAAATTTAAGAAAACTTCATAATACAAGGAAATCCTAAGCTTTCTTGGAGAAGTTTTTATCTCCCGCTACAAACTCTTCCTTGAGTTTTGATGCTTGATCCCTTTAAATACTTGAAGTTTCAGATTCATATTGACCAAAAAGGGACAACAAAAGCAGTTTTGTATTTATTATGTAAACAATAGTAAAATTTTGAAAAAGATTAAAAATATCATTCATAATTTTTTGAAACTCTGAAGGAGCATTTTTAAGAACAAAATGTATAAAATTCCATTCATATTTACTAAAAGGGACTTTAAAAGTAGTTTTGTATTTATCTTCATCTTTTATTTGAATTTGTCAAAATCCTAACTTCCTATAAAATTTTGAAATTATAATGGACTTGAGTAATCTGTTTAACAGATCATTCTTTTAAGGTAATGGATATCTTATCCATTGAAGAACTTTATTGAGAAATTTAAAATTGATAACGAGTTTTGGAACACCTTGTTCGATTTCTGCGGAATTATTGTCATAGAATGCAGAACAATTCCATGATGATTTACTTGGGTGAATAAGTCATTTTTCAAGTAAATTATTGATTATCTTGATACAATGATCAAGTAATTCCTTATTCATTTGAATAGGACCTGATTTTGTATCAACATTTTATTCAAGAATCAAAATTGTAAGAAAGAGAAACTTATTTCTTTATATCCCAAAAAAATATTTGGAATAGTCAAACATACTTCTTCTTTAATTCTTTTTTGAAATAAAGAAATATTTTCAATAATTAAGGGATTTTGTAATTGTTCCTCAATTCTTTGAAATTTGATTTCTAGAAATTGAATATGTTTTTTTTATAATTACTATTATTAATAATTTTTGAAATAATTTGAAAAATATTTCTTGACTCAAAATATTAGTTGTAAAACTTTTTGAATTAGCTTGAAAATAATAAATTTGAACAATAAAATGAGTCATAAGAATAACAATTTCTTAGTCTAAATCTTTTACTAGATATAATATAATTTTGAAATAAATATTTGAATTGCAAACATGAACTTTTGAAAGTTTATATTGAATATTGAGTTTTTTATTTTACTTTTTCTTTTCTTTTTTTTATTTTTTACCGCTAGCACCATATAGACACTAAGTAGTTTTTTTTATAAATATTTTGTAAGTATTCATCATTGCTTAATGCAATTTTGATCATCTCTTAAATCAATTAAGACTCTAGAAGTGAATTTGAATTCTTTGCTAACTAAAATAGTCATATTACAGTACCTTTTTTTAGTTGAATCTAATTGATAACATTGGCATTTTCTTCCTCAGTATGAGAATTTTCTTGAGAAATGATACGAGTGTCTTCATCAGAAGAGGAGGATTCATGAGAAGATTGTTTTCTTGTTCCATAGATCTGGTTTTTAAGAAAACGACTTCCATCCGAATCTAATGAAACAATTTGAGATTTCATCTCATTGATTTCTGACAGTAGTTTAGAACTTGAGGATTTTGAAGAGGAGGAGCTTCCAGTATTAAACTTGTTAAAGTATATCTTTCATACTAAACGGTGTTACTCGAGCCTTGGATGAATTTGGTAAAAGAAGAGAGAATTTACTCTTTAATTGAGGATCTTTAATCCTCTCAATTATATCTTGAATAAGTTCTTCTTTTGTAAGAACGTTTATGTGTTTACATCCACAAACTTCTTTACCTTGACAAGAGGTTGAAGAGGTATTTGAGTTAGTTTCAACATCAGAATTTTCTTGATAAACAACTTCAATTTCAAAATCATCTAATTTTTCATCAAAATTAGAATTGAGTAAATTGAGAAGATCAAGTTTAATTTCTCCATTAATTTGAAGATTCTTAATCTTTCCTTTCATAGAGTACTTATTTGAATGATGACATGTTTGATTACATTTCCAACAAGTAATATTTGACGTTTTAGAAATTTTCGTCCTAAAAGATTTTTTCTTCGAATATTTCGGTTTTGAATATCTCAGAGGATTATTTTGAAAAGATCTTTGTTTTTTTTTTAAAAGAATGTTTTCTTAAATATGAAGGAAAAATGTTTTTTTTTTTAATTTTGAAGATGAGGGATGACTTTCTCAAAACCATACTGATCACAGAATGATCCGAGTTCTCTGCGACTCTCAGATCTCTTTGATTTCAATTTTACTTTGAGCTTAAAATCATTACATAATGCTAACCCCCTTTTTATTGAAGAAATTTATAATTTCACCATAAGTAAGGAGAACATAAGTAATAGTCTCTTGATGTTGCAATTTGATAAAATTTCTTACTCTTTCTGCAAAGAGTTTAGGAAGTTTAGAAATAAATCTTTCTTTCCAAAAATATTAAATATTGTCTTCTTGGTAAAGAACTTTGGTATTGTATACGCTTGTACCAATGAAAATAATGAAGTTTAGAACAAGTAAGATTTAATAAAATCTCATTTACTCTATCTTGAAGCAAGGTCAGAGTTCCAATGAAATGTTTGAGAATTGAGAAAACAAGAGTATTGAAACTATCATTTTATTGTAGACTAATAGTGGCTTTGCTGATTTCATCACGATCTTCGACGAATAGATAATTGGTCCAACAGCTTTTAAGCTGTCCCTGAAACCACACACTAAATTGCCAAAGGCAGTGACACGAATAATAATTTGGAATTTTTGAGTTTTGCCCTCTCAATTTATTAATTTGAGAAGATTCATTTTCAATCATTTGAGCTCGAGTTCTTCTAAAGTTTCAATAGTATTGATGTTATTAGAAGTTTCCAACTTGAAAATTTGATTTGCATGTTCTTGCAAAATACTTGATTCAGAAGATAAAGATTTTTTTTTAAATTTTAGAGTAAGTCCTGAATCAATTGGTTTGAAAACAGTATCTAGAGGTTTCTTCCCTTCTTTTTTAGATCAAGAAGTCTCAGACTCAGAATTGGCCTCAATTCTAGATAATTGAGAACAAAACACAATGAAGAACAATATTTGTATAATTGTTCAGTGACAAAAATATTTTTGACATCTTTAACCGTGAGGCTAGAATCTTCTCGCCTTTTAGAAGGAATACGTATTTTCTTAAGAGGTGATGCAATAATATCAGTGTTTCCACGATAAACTTCTATTTCTTGCATAGGAGGATGTTCAGATTGAAAACTTTGACCGGATGGAGTTTTTCTTGTTTTCTTGTTAACATGGGTGTTTTAAATAGATTTAGTTTTAGCAAATATTTTGCCAAAAACTTTGAAATGCATCCATTCATAAAAACTAAAATCTTCAAGAGAATCTTAAATTTTTCCCATAAAGATGCTATTTCTTCTTTTGAAAACATCTTTTGAGAGTATGACGGAATTTTTTGACTGAAGGAGTTTGATCAGTTTTGAACTTATTTTTTCTATCAATTGTAAAAGAAATGACGTTACACTGCTGATCAAGTTTTTCAGATGGCGGCATATCTCATAGAGTTGGAGAATTAGGTTATTCTGATTCTTCTTCCTTATAAGTATATTGAGTTTTTGGAATATTTGGATTAAAATTAACCTCTTTGAATTTCTCTGAAAATGGTCAAAATCGAGAAGATTGAAAATCTCTATTCAGATCTAGATTAATAAAATCTTTGAAGATTATTTGACAAAGAGGCTTTGTCAAAAATCACCTTGACGTGCCCATCGGGTAATGAAATAATTTGTTTAGGGATATTTTGGGCTGGAATAGGAATTGGATTTTGAGCATGTTCACAATCCCATTCAAATCCTCTAGATTGGAGATTCCATTGTATTTGTTTAGGTATCATGGTATTGGAATGAAGATGAATGACCATCACAAGGAGGCTTTCTCTTCTTTTGTAGATGAGTGAAGAGCTCGAATATAGAGTTTGAGTATTCATAAGCTTGTAATATATTTGATATATTACATCAAATGATTTTAAACATCATCAATATCGAAACTTTTTGATTGAATTTGAAGATTAAGAGCATTAAGAATAGCTCCATCCTTAAGACAAACAATAAAGTTAGGATAACAATTTGAAAAAATTAGACCAATTTTGATATTTGACTCAAGAATAGATAAAAATGAATGTTCAAATTTGAAAAGTCTCTTACCTCTGAGAGTTAAGAGAATAGAGATGTCTAAACCAAGTTAAATAATGGCTTGACAGCAATTTAAATAAGTCCCACATGAAGATATTTAAATTTCTTTCTACGGGTTTGAATAGCATTTTTTGAAAATAAATTTATTTGAGTTGTTTGATTTTTGATATCAATAGTTTGTTCAAGACTTTTGATAACATAATCTTGACAAAAATCAAACTTTCCTACTTCATAGACCGATCATTTATCTACCTTTGGAATAGTCCAATTATGCAATTTATGTTCAATTAGAGCTATTCGACGTTAGTGAGAATTGATTAAAAAAAAAAATAATAATAATTTAGATAAAAAGGTGTTTCTTCTCCAAACCGACCCAATCCACCCCCACAATCCCCTGACAAACCACCACTGCCCCATTCCACAACCCGTCACCACTAACACTACTATTCCATTCTCAGATAATACACAGTCATCAAAATAATTCATATTCAGATTCATATGCATATGCATACAATACATTGTTTAGGTCAGGTGACAATTTATTCATAAATATTTTTCACATTACGTTGCCTTTCGAAACAAGTGTTGGGAAAATTTCTAATAAAAAATTGGAATAGGTAAAAATGCTATTCGAGAATTATGGATTTGATGAAACCCATATATCACATATTGTTAGGGCATCCTACTGTGTTTGTGAACAATCGACATAATGTCCTTTTGCCTAAACTTAATTTCTTTTGACCTATAGGTGTTCCCATGACTGACATTTCAAAAGTTATTGTGCGTGACCCGTCCCTTATAGGGAGAAGTATTCAGAAGCAGATCTTGCACTTGTTATAATTTCTTGAAAAGTTTGTCCTTTCAAGGAAAGAGGTTGTTATGATGGTGAATACAAATTCCAAAAATCCTTGAAACCAACAATGGTAGATGACGTACTGGTGGTGGCGATGGGTTGTGGGGTGAGACAAGTTGTGTGGTTAGGGTGGGGATCGTGGGGTCGATTGAGTTTGAGTAAATTAATTGCAACTAATCTTATAATTTTTTTATCCAGGGTATTTCATGTATTTCAACCTCATTTTCAATGATATATGATTGAAAAAAATGGAATGTCATTCTCGAAACTATAAATATGAGAAATTAGTATCATTTTTTAAATGTGGAAGGATGTCTATGATACTGTCATGGAGCTCAAGAGTGCCTCTTATAATACTATTTGTTGAGTACTCAAAAACTGTTTGTTGAGTACTCCGCTTTGAGTGCAGAACCAATTCCAATATGCTGACAAAGACTATTCCTGCTCAAGTCACGAATCTTTGCTCATCAGTGATCAATTTGACCTGTTGGTAGGCCTAATGCAGACCGAGTACCAAACACACAAGACTTCATGTCAGAATAATTATAATCTAAAGGAGACAAAAACACGGAAAAGTGGTGTAATAGTCCAACATGTTCATGTCTAACGAGAGTGGGTGGCATAGGCCTATGCCCCTCACTATATGCTCAAACTCGAGCAAAATATTATAGTTTAATGAATTATAGAATAACAAAGCAGAAATTAATTAATGCACTGTTTGATTGTAACGGAGTTCATAAAAAATGTCACATTCGAGAAAAACGAATTCAACTTTGATCGTTTGATTGCAACATAGAAATAGAAATCAAATTCCAAGGTACAACCACTTTAAACTGTATTTTTTTTTCATAGAATATGAATTTCTATGGATTTAGTGGGTTTTTATTTTCCAACTAACATGGAATTGGAATTCCTTTCCACTTTTCCCTATCAAACGGATCCTAACATACATCTCATAACAATAATTTGAACTAAATTAGAATAATTAAGTAAAAAATTCATAATGAAAAATAAATAACATAATATATGTCTGAACTACTGTTATCACCTTTAGGATACATATGTTACAATATTGGACACTATAAAATTAGAAAGAAATAATTAGTAATTGCTTTGTCAAGTGCTATATGTCGGCTATTCTGAAAACTTCTTGCAACATAAATTACAACGCTATTATCTGCAAAAGAGAAGCATAATTTTTAAGTTAAAACTTTAAGGATTATTAATAAAATAGAAATTTATCAACAACCTTAATTGTTTTGTTCAAAAGACTAATTAAATCGGAGATTGAGTGGTTTCTTTATGGTGTATTTTTCCTCTCTAAAAGATTATTATTAATTTAAAAAAATATTAAACAGACATGTTATCTTGTCAAAATAACTAAAAGTTATTTTTTTTTTTTTAAGAAAAATATTTATTTAGTGATAATTTCTTTTCACGTGCTTTTTTTTTTGTTTTTGCATATAATAGACGAAAATGTAAGATGTAAAGTGTTGAAAATCAAAATTTACATGTTCAAGAAAAATATTATCAAACTTCACTGAAGTAAATAAAGATGGATTAGATTGAGATTTGGATTCCAAGGGGAACGTCATTAATTAATTATATTTATTTTAATTGATTAATTAGTGTGCTCCATTAACTATCGTAATATGTGGTTCACATAGATTGGAACACATGTTTATTGGAAGTTTTCTTTCTTCGTTGATTACATATTATTCATCACTATCACAACAACTCTATATAATTTATTTTTTCCTGTAGTGGAGAAATAATCGAGTTAACCATGTATTTGATTTTGTGTAGCAAGTCTTTATCAAACTTGTCCTCATCATTAGGCCCCAATCTTCGAATGATAGAGCATTAGGCTAGTTCTAATTGTCACTGCACTGAACTATACAGAAAAACCCAGATTATGGTTTGGTAGGCAAACATGTTTTCACATAGGCTAAATATGAGATACATAATATCCCTAGAAGAATATAAAAAGAGAGAATTCTAATACCTAAAATATCAATTACAATAGAAAATAGGTAATGATTTGATAATAATAAATTGTCTAGTAATCTTGACAACATGGGAAATTCCAACCCCCCTTTTCTGGGTTGTCTCAGCTAGACATAGCTTCTTCTTGGATCATTCCTACCATATCATGCACAGCATTGGCAATCTCATTCACTGTACTTAGCTGGCAATCATCCTCAACCTGAGATAAATTATAAATAATTCATTAGTAATTGCCCAACAATAGCTAGTTTGTGTATTTTAATAATTGTCTTCAAAACATGTTCTCATGTGCTTATCATATTATTTTTGTCATATATCTTACACATATGCGCAGATTTATTAAGGGGATACTAGTGAAACTCGAACTCAAGATTTCATTATGTTTTGAAATATGTTGAACCACCCTCAATTAAAGATTTAAGTATCTCGCGAAGGATATAATTTTTTATTTAAATTATGTCGATAAATTTTAATTTCATTTTCTGATCTGGTTGCGATTAAATGACGACATAAGCGTGATACACGCCTTTGCTATCTTTCGTATATGATTAATTCCAGAATTAGTTGAATTTTTGATCTTTTCAAGGAAATAATCATTTGATTTAATAGCACTTCTAAGATGAACTATAAATCGTGTTAAGATTATTATGTTTTATTAATTAATTAATCTATGTGATAATAGAAAAGAGGAGAAGAGAAGATAAACTAAGATCAGAATTTATATTAACATGTATACATACCTTAACGCTGATGGAGTAGAGTACCAATTGATCAACGGTGGTGATGTTAAGGTGGAGAACTGTTAGAGACATAGATTGAAATCCAGTGACCATCTTCAAAAGCTGTTTTGGCATTTTCCTTGATAATATTTTGATGTTAGCGTGACTCTCCACCATTGTCACCTCGATGTCCGCCACTGTCGACCGCCTCTCTGCCATATCGTTGACGCTGCTGCTAGCCGTTGAATTTCCATGGCGAGTTGGACGTGTTGAGTATTGAGGGAAGGTGAAGAAATTGGAGAATAAATGGGAGTGGGCACTACTGTAGTGTTGCTTCTTGGCCACACTATTGGCTTCCAAAGATTGGAGAAGTTGTTCAAGCTCCTTCACAAAATTAATAGCTCCCCCAACAATTGATGCTTGATCTCCCTAATCATTTATATCAAGAAAAAAAAATCAATAAGATTAATAATATCTCCATAAAAACATCAGTACTCATAATTATAAATTTATGTGAACATGTACACTTATGTCCTGCCAACTTGGGTTTGAGGGAGAAAGATGGAAACCTACCCTTTGAGCATAGGAAGGGGGCATCAAGGAGCGGAGGATGGCAAGGTAGTCATTCATCTGTCTCCGGCGGTTTCTTTCGACAGCAATATGAGTCATCCTTTGGTTCTCCATTTCTTCCTGGTTCTTGCAGCTCTTGGTCCTTCTCCTCTTTCGCCGGCTGGTAGCGACAGTTGGAGCCACCATTGGAGAGTATCCTCCGCCGGAAAATATCCCTTCCCCGGCACAAATTTCCGGTGAAGAACTGTTGTGGGTCTCGCAATCTTTCACACTTTGAGCAATAGAAGAAGGAGGAGAATCCCAATATCCATTTGATATTTGTTCAGCATTCGGCTTGTCTTCTTGAATCCCAAGGTCAAAGCCATATTCCCCCCTATTGCTATAATCTTTCCAGTTAGCATAGCTAAAAGGGTCTTGCTGGAAAACGACAGCCTCTAGAGTCATTTCAGCTTTTCTCTATGAGTTATTGAATCTTGGCACTTTTTCTTGTTTGCACTACAAAAATACACTTAAGGGGGTGGTATTGGCTCTCCATTTAAAGGGTTCACTCAAGAATCAAAAAATAGAAAACAAAACCAAGTTGCACCAGTGACATATATCTACAGCAACTTACACGTGAGGCTGTGTCTTGTATGTGGCTTAAAATGATTGTGGGTGTGAACGAGAGAGAGAGGAATCATTCTTATATTGACTTGTATGATTTCTTATGAATTGTTAGGAGTTATGTTATTTAACACCACTACGTCTAAGTATTAATTTAGATGGCATTATCGTCACCCGGGGCATAGCTCAGTGGTGCAAAGGACGGGAGTGAGGTAGTTTCAGTTAAGTTGACAGTCGCAGTGTGAGGGTTCGATTCCTACCTCTTACAAGGTGTGAAATTTGACTCTTTGTGGGCACCAGTATGGTAGCTTTTGTACCTTGACTTGCTGAGACACATCCCGCTATTTACCTCCTCTAGAGGTGGGGCGGTAGAGGACCCTCAAAGTTGGGGTTCAACCTTTTTAGATGACATTATCAATTAATACATCATTTTAAAGTAATGACATAAATCCCATTTAAAAAGGTTAATGTTTTCATTTCGGAAATATTTTGAAAATAGAATCGCTTCGAAAACTATAGGAAATCCCTTGGAAAGACCTGGTATATTATATTATTCTATGCGATCGATAGCTCCTTTTATTATCTCATTTTTTTCTTCTCTCCAAGAGTAGAATTAGTCTGCACATAACAACAATTACTTTTGCATTTGGAAGTGCGTTACTTGTCTTCATCCGGTCACAATGAGTTGTTTAACGTTGTAAATTAATGTTTACAAAAAGCTGCATTAAACAGGGCTTTGCCCCCAGGAAAGATAAGAAAAATTTGGGGGAAAGCCAGTGAAAACAACCAACTGGGTTGAGTCAGTGAAATTGTTTGTAGGCACTGGAAGGAATCCATGTGACAGACTACCCACGAACAAAGGCAAATCTGCAATCATCTTGTGATAAAAGCCACTTGCATGCATTTATGCTTAAACAAGCACTCTACTTTTTTTATTTTTGTGTAATGTTGGCATCAATTATTTCTAGTAATATGATTGTGTTTTATTTGAACTGTAGCAATGGAGACATTTGGACCCATAGAGATGGCCAATGGACTTCTAAGGGTCTAATTGGAATATATTCTATAGACTTATTTATGAAACTGCAAAGAAGCACAAATGCCATCAAAACATTGAGGATATTACACACATATATGATAGATTGGAATGTATTGTTTCCTTGTGGGAATCCTAGGCATTATTTTTTTCTGGCTTAAAGTACAGGCAATGGCCTAGAAGTTGGAATAGTGCTGAAGGTAGATTTGTGCCTAGGCTATTCATTACTATTATGGTTAAGTCCACATGGTGTCTCCCTCTTAAAAGATCATTGTAAACATTGATAAAGATAAAAATCAAATCAAATCAAATCAAATCAAGAATAAATACAACAATTTAAAGCGAGTTCTGTTAAAATGTTGATAAATCATTGAAAAATTGTGCAAGGATGAGAATGCAATGATGATATACCATATTATGCTAAACGCTGACTTTGTGTGTTATTATATCTGTTGCTTTTGTTTTTCTTTTCTTTTTCCATCTGTAGTGAAATTGCAGAGATGTGCATGCACTTATTCTCTATTTGAGTCATTGGATATGATTAATGAGAGATTTATCACTTCATGAATCCCATTGTCATTACTCATAAAACAACATACTAAACCTATTTGCCACAATGAAATTTGAATTTTACTCCAAAAACGTCTCACTTCTAGCCTATACCCAAAAATATATACATTGGTTGAACCAGTTAAACCAGGAACGGGTCACGAGGTTCAACGGGTTTTGGTATAAGTTTTTAATTATATGTTTTATAAGCCTAATCGAACCAATTTTGGTTCCGATTCCCAATTTTTAAACCGATCGGGCCAATTAGATTTTTTAAAACACTGATTCATTTTTAATTAATTATCATTCACATTCATTTAATTAATATTAATTAAAATTCTACATCAAGAAATATAATTCATTATCCACGTCCATGTATGTTAATTAGAATCTCGTTTCACTTAATTGGAATTAAATTATATTCACTTAGTATAAATGATTTAACATTCATCGTCAAGTATATATTCATTGGTGTAATTCTAAATTAACTACTATTCACATTAATTCATGTGTTGTATTTGACATTCATCTTCATTTATACATTTATTTATAATTTTAATACTCACATACAAATATGCATTTCACTATTTACATACATATATAATAATTAACATTTCTCACATATTTTGATCAAATGGGTAAATGGATGGACAAATATTATTTTTAGAGCACTATAAAATATTGCAGAATAATATACAATACACGTTCAACTCTGACTAGTATTCCGAAAAGGGAAATATGGCAGCCCACATGGCTGCTTCTTATTTTATACTTAGTTATGATATTTTCATTTGGACTAATTGTATTCCAGCTACTCTTTTTAGCAAAATTAATATTTTAAAGTCTTAATATGATATCAAAATTCATTAAATCCAAATGAGCAACCACCCTAATAAAGACTTAAACAAGCGCATGTATACTAAGAATGGTTTTTTAAAAACAAATCACCACCTTGCGGAGACATATTAAGAATAAATTCACATTATATATAATAAATAATTATACAACATATAAAAGTTTGGACTACTACTCTTAGCCATTGTTTGGTGTCGATTAAAATCTAAATTTTAATCTAAATCAAAATCAACAATTTATTTTAACTGCATATTTTATAAGTCTCACATTTTTTTAACCACACATTCCATCAATAAGTTTGTTACAGTGAAAGACTCAATGACATATTCAAAAACAGGGGGAACTCGTATCAACACATGATGGACAATTTGAAAAAAAAAAAAAAAAACACCCAATTAGGTGCTATCACCCACCCTTGTCAAAAGCTCTGTTCAAGGAGCATTATTCTTTCATCAGCTTTTATTAAAATATACTAAAAATCTGATTTTAATCACCACCAAAAAGTGTTTAACAAAATTCACCTTTTATGATGGAACCTTAAATTTTAAAAAAATCTACATTCCTCACATCTCTATGCTAGGGAACCTTTCAAGTCTTTCCTCATTTAACACTCGTTAAAAACTTAGTCTGCACAAAAGGGACTAAGATTCGACTTGGTCGTTGGTACTACTATCACATAATTGATCAAATAAGATCTACACATTTGATCTCCATGATAATATAAAATAATGATTCTAATGGAGAATGATGATGCAATTCAAAGTATCAAGTACTTGTGTACCACAATGCGTGATCATTGGTTCCCAACAAGTCAAGTCCCCATGCGCATGCAGGCTCAAATTTGGGCACTGCCTTCTTGCACATTCACCTCAGCTAGTGTACAAGCAAAAATAGGAAAATTTTAGAGCTGGTGTACAACCTGTAAGTTTCATGGCAAACAACTTGACCACAATTACCTACATTTGTTGACGGAGTGGCCTCCTAACCAATCGATTTTGTGGTACCAATGGTCCCTTCAAAAAGTTTCTCTCCATTTGATTGTTTAATAAAAAGTCAATTTTTATTAAAAGGACCATTATAGTTTCGTTTCAATTTTTGAATACCAATAAGAGAAAGGATCCATTTTGAGTTAGCAACGCCCTTGTAAAAAAAATGTTCTTGATTTATTAACTCATTTAACCCTTGTTTCGTGGGGATTAAAATTAGGTTTTTAGTAGATTTTGATGAAAATTGATGAAATGTATAGTTGAAAAGTTGTGGAACCCATAAAATATGTGGTCGAAACGAATGGTTGACTTAAATTAAAATCTTGATTTTAATCGGTATCGAACATAGGCTTAGAGTCTGATATTTACCGCAATAAGGCAAATTGGGCTTGATGTTGAAAATATATAACATTATATTTAATCAAGTGGGAATTGTATCACAAACAAGTTGAAATCTTCTTCTTCCATATTTTTTGGTAGTCTTCAGATCAGATTGATAAATAAATTAATGTATCAATAGTACCTAAATAAGATCACATTCTAAGACAGATCAAAACCATGAAGGACCACTTGTACTTGATAACCAAATGAAGATTGTTCAACTCTTTCAAAGATTTGCTAATTTTACTGAATCTGGTCCTGTGAGGGATTAATGATGACGTACTAGAGAATGGAACTAGTTATATAAATTTAGTTAATATACTAATTTTCAATATTTCAAGTAGTAATGTATGTGACAATTTGTATATTTTTAATTACTGATTGATTAGTAGTTCCAACATTCATGTGCAACTATATTCTATTCAATTAATTTATAAATTCGTCTATAGGATTATTGGAAGACGTGGGCATTATTGAATGGATATTATTGAAGATTTTTAAAACCTAACTGAGCAATCTTACAATTAGGTAGAATCGACCCTTCAGTCCTCATTTTGATGAAAAATATAAAAAATAAAAATAAAAATGAAGAAGTGACATAATGCTGGAGTTTAGGATTATATTCTAAAAGGCCATCAAATTAAGAGAAATAGTTTAATGTCTAGTTGATGCGGCACTTTTCCAAAAAATCTCCAACAATCGAGATCCATCAATATCGAACTCTTTCACTACGATAGTGCTCTCCATCTTGAGATTCCATGCCCTCGTTCAAATGATCTTTAGCATACAATTGAAAAAAAAAAAAAAAAATTCTCTTGAAACCTTTGATGTGATTAATTATGGTAAATTCCCTTCAAAGTCAGGCATAGGCCAACCCTAGCTAGTTCCCTAATATAGCCTCATTAAAGAATTAATTAAAGAAAGAACTCCACTGATCTTTGTTAATTAATTAATGGATTATAAAAGTAATGTATAACTGGCAACATTTTGACTGTATCCAAATAATATATTTTAAGGGATACGATGACAACTAAGTCATAAGATTAAGAGGTGACATTAATTTGATTCCTGCCACCTTGCCATAAAATTGGTTATTCCTATGCTCTCGGTCTTCTCTTAGGTAACCTCAATTTGTTGTTACTTACATTTTTAATTAATATAATTATTCTCTTAATACATAATTCCAAAATAATTATCTGTAGCAGTTGAAATCTTACACCACCAGTACCGTGTGCTTAATGCTAACTATGTTTCATTTGGATTCCCTTCAATACAAATCTGTTTAATCTGTAGTTCATGCTAGATATAAAAATTCTAATGCAATATTCAATGACCTAAATAATTGTGCATTACGTTTGAATCGATAAAAAAATTGAAGATACTGTTTATCCAAAAAGTAATCTAAAAATAATACGAGCCGATTGAATCCACAATATCTTCTTAAGATAATTTTCCTCCCTTTGCTGCTCAAGGCTACAAGAAATTTTCGCCCTGTTAAGTCTAAATTATAATTGTCAATTTCTAAATTTCTAATTGACAATTTTTTTAATCAAAATCAAGTTATAGTTGAATTGTATTAGGAGTTTATCAAATTGTAATCCAAGTCAAAATATGAGTTATTAAGTCCTAATTAAAGTCAAAAGAGTTGGACTTGGTAGTATAGTCCTTAAAAGAGTTCAAGAGGTCCAAAAAGATCGTATATGATCAAGAGAATGCAATTAGAAATCTAAAGAGTGTCAAAAAATCGCACAAATTATGTTTCAAATTTTCGATCGCAACTTGCAATGCATTTTATATATAGAAATGGAAAATGCTATTTCTAAAAGAATTATAGCTATTTGAGTTAGCTTTCAAACTCATTTTGAATCACCTCAATCGGATATTAGGAGAGAAAATTATGGTAAAAATACTAACGAATGCTGAAGTGTTGCTCGCATATCGCTGGCTTGACGCTCGAGTTGCGGGTCGATGTCCAGGATTCTAATTTGCTTTAAACACTTGGTTTTTCAATCACTTGTCATCCCAAACACTTTTCCCTACATATATCATACTCTTATCAATGTCCAAAAATGTGTTGAATCATATTTATTCCATATAGATCATTCCTTTGAAGATCAAAACATTCATTGATTTCAAAATTCAATCACCACATATTACTTGATCCATAAATTCATCCAAATCATATTTTGTTGATCAAACCATATTGTTTCATATAAAACCACATATTAAAACACACAATTTTTTTTTATCAAACACAAAATCGTCTAATCCTTCGAAGATAAATCGATACAAGTGATCGGGAGTTGTTGCAGAAGCACAAATTCAGGAGGACTAAGGTGAGATACTAGAAGTCGGGATTGTCGTCGGAGCACGCAATCCAGGAGGGCTAAGGTATAAACTAGGAGTTAGGATTTGTTTTGAAGGAGCACACCTCCAGAGGATCAAGGGAAACTATATGAATTGAGGTCAAGAGTTCTACGGAATAGATGGGTCTAGACCGTACTGTAAGTTTATTTCGATTTATAGTGGATTATTGACTGACAGAGTGTCCGAAATTTTTACCTAATTGGAGTTTCTCCGTAATTCTTCGATTTTTTATTGTTTTAATTATTGATTAAGGTATTAAAACTTATGATAAATTGACTTGTTTGATCTAACCATGTAGAAACATTAAAAAGTGACTTGTTACTTTTGATTGTACAATTCCGTACGTGGGTCTAAATAATTTAAAACCTTCAAGTGGTATCAGATCTTAATAGCGATCCTTGACCCAATATTTTGTCTAGATGAGTCAATCAATTTCTGATTCGGGATCTAAGTATGATATGAAAATTTGGGATGCTTATGACCAACTGTATGAGGAGTGCCTTAAGTTGAAAAAAATGAATCGCTCTGCCTTTAAAAAATCGAATAATCTTGAATTAGAAAACAAGAGTCTTGTAGCCAAACTTGAGGAATCTACTAAAAGTTTGAATGAGTTAAGAGTTGAGAAAGAGACTTAAGATAGTAAGATTAAATCTCTTATAAGTGTTCTGCAAAAATCAAATACCCAACTCAAATATTTTTCTAGTGGATCTAAGAAAATTGATAGCATAATATGTTTGAATAAAATAATTGGGGATAGAAGAGATTTAGGCTTTAATGAAACAAATTCCTATATTGCTTCTTCTTCAAAAAATAAGTTTGTACCTACCTCGATGCCTAAGATTCAGAATTTGAGACCTAGAGTTACTCTCAAGTTCATTCCCACGTGTGACCATTGTGGTAAGATTGGATACATAAGATCTAAGTGTCATGAGCTCTTGAATAGGAATAAGACCAAGAATATAGGTGTCCAAGAAACAAAATCATCGATACAACTAGATTTCCTTTACATAAGGTTCAAAATTTGAAATCTAGAATTGTTCCTAAATTCATTCCCACATGTCATAATTGTGGTGTTTTAGGTCACATTATACCTAAATGCGGTAAGCCCTTAATTAGGAAAAATAAATAAGATCTAACTACTCACGTTAGATTATTGACTAATCAAGTGAGTCATCTAACTGAGTTGATGACTTCATTGACCAATATTACATCTTGTTGTAGAAGATTTGGGTAAAAAAGAGTGAACTCACATATCAAAACAATGATTTACATTGTGGTATTGCTCGCTTTGCTCTTCATGGTAAGAGCATTTGTGTGCCTCCTGGATTAGGCATTTAGGTGCATGCATCTACATTATTCATAATTTTATATATTCATGAATGCATATATGTTCTTCGTAAATTAGGAGTTTCATTTTTTTTGTTTTATCATTTATTAATAAAATAATTTTTTTTATTGGACGTGTATTTTGTGATCAAGTACTAGTCAAGTTCATATTGTAAATTAAATTTTCATTAATTTGTTTAGAA
>OU503038.1:26902707-26931570 GCA_912172775.2 Fraxinus pennsylvanica
TGTGTGAGAGCGCAAAGAACTCAATTGAATGCTAATTTATGGAGCGATATATGAATAAGAAAAGGAAAAAATAATATAGTAATTGAATTTTTTAGAATAAAAATACTTTTGAAAATTTGGGTTATATACAAAGCATGTAATTTGCTATTTTTAATTAGGGATATTTTGATCTTTTTAACTACTCTATATGGGAAATTTGTAATTATTAATGCAAGTTATTTTTTGGAATTATGCTATTTGTACAATGTTTTTGTACAACATTGTTGACAATGTTGTTTGTGGAAAAAAATTATTGGTTGAAATAATGAGTTGTTTTTTAAACTATCAAATGATAACATGCCACGTTGCATGTTGTCAACAATGATGTCAAAATCATTGTACATCAAGCATTGTTCTTTTTTTTTGTTAACATAGTATAAAACAAGCTCCGTACATAAAGTTTAAATACAACCGAAACAAAAGTAGTATTTTTTAAACTTCCCTAATATGTAAAGAAATCATCCATTTAGCATCGTTGCTTATCTTATGTTAAGAAACGGTAATATGACACGTCAATTAATCAGCGCACAATTGAATTTTCGAGACCTATTTGTCGTATCATGAACTTATTCACCAATTTATTGACATGTCACATTACTATTACTTAGTACGGTAAGCAATTATGCTTAAAAGATCTTTTTTTTTTTTTAATATGATAATGTCAAAGTTAAGTTTTCTCTTTTATTTTTCTTTTTCCACGCATGTCTTAGGCTCGTGCGATAAATAGTTGATTTTTTTCCCTAGTGGCCCGAGTACTTAGAATATTGAGTGCATGTTTAAAAATTTAATAATTTTTTTTTAAAATACTTAATTGGAGAAGAAAAAATGTGTGTGTATGAAAAGATCTTTTTCTCATTTCCTACACACACTTCTCTTTGGTACAACGCTAGAAACTGAGTCAAACTCACTTTTAACGAAGAATTTGTAACATTAATAAAATAATTAGCTTTACGGACCGCTTTAGTGAATTTTCCAAAAGTGGAATTTTCATCCTTCAAAATTTTCCTCAACTTTTTGACTTATAGGAACAGCCTGTCATTGACCCTGAACATCTACTTAGTTGAGAAATTATAAGGAAAAAATTATTTACAAAACAAAAAATAAAATTAGTTTTCTTACCCTCGATGTGAATATATTCGAGCCATATTCCTCATACGCGAATATAATAAGTTAATTTGAGGACGTCAAAATTCACAAGTGATTCCTAGACAACACACATGAAGTCAAAATATGTAAATAGAAGTTCAATCAACATATTCTACCACCATAAAAAGGAAAAAAAGGACGCAATTCTATGATTATCGACAGGATTTTAACCATATCATTTTTCGTCGAAGCGATATACTCGTGCGCTCGCACATGTACAAACTCGCCTTGTTACATAAGAAGGCACGAGGAATTTGGAGTAAATTGCATGAAAAAAGCTAATTGTACAAAAAAAGGTTGACAAAAAAGTTGACAAACCCTCACATGATTATCGGCCCCACGTGAATAAAAAATTGAAAATAAAAAGTGGGCCTCCCACATTGTAAGGATTTGTCAACTTTTTTGTCAAACTTTTTTTTGTACAAGTAGCAGGGTTGAAATTGCATAAGCAATTTTGACAAGGCCAGATTGATAATTTGCTCCACAGTAACCTGTGTCTTCCTGGAAACACCCCATTTGAAAAATGTTTCTATGTTTTTGTGATGAATGCAACTTGCATAGGCCACATGCACACAACTCATCAATTTCCCTTTCTGTGGGGTACTGTTGAAACAGTGGAAAAATTGGTATCCCAACTCAACTCGTCTTGTCCACATTAGGGTCCTACCCACCTACATAAATTGCTCTTTCACAACCATTTTATTTAAAACCCTAAGAATATTGAAAAAGAAAGGAGAAGAGGATTTGAACAAAGATATATTATTTAAACAAAAAAGAAAAAAACAAAAAGTAATTGATTTTTTTCTACGTAGAGGGTCCCACCGTGCATGACGAGCAAAAGATTGTCCCCTTGGTGGGTTCCTGTTTGATGATGAGTATGCTACAGCTAAAACCCACTTGCAAAACTTTCTGTCACAATATCAAACCTCGGGAATTGAGAGATGACAATGTAATTTTGTTAGAATAATGTTACTAAACTCCACATGTCTCGTACTCTACTTAGTATTTTCTAAAGAAATTAGTTAACGAAATTTTCCTAGTTGCATGTATAATTGTATTATAGAGTGTGTTTGGTAGGGATTTTTGGCGAAAAATTTGATTTTTGAATAGTGATATGATGAGAAATATATGGTTGAAAAAGAAGGAAAAATTATTGATGTGATGGAAAATATTATTTTATTGAAGAACTTGTGATTAAAAATGAGTAGACGAATGATAATAAAAAAAATAATGTGACTCAAACAGGGATCACCTTTATTGTGAAACTAGGTGCAAACAACGTGCAATGTACGTTTGCCTAGTTTATATTTAAGAGTTTGTTTGGTAAGGATTTTTTGGGGGAAGAATTGATTTTGAATAGTGATATGATGAGAAATGTATGGTTGAAAAAGAAGAAAAATGTATTGATGTGATGGAAAATATTATTTTATTGAAGAATGTGTGGTTGAAAATGAGAATTAATTCACTGTAGAAAATAAGAATTTGTACCAATCAGGCTCATATTATTGACAAAGAGGAATAATATAGAGACGTACGTTTGGGAATAATACGCATTTTAAAATATTCAGTATCGAAGAAGAAATTGTAACTGCTTATTTACCAAGTAAAAAAAATTTTTTTTATGAAAATGACATTAGGCAGACTAACTTTTTCCAATAGAAAGATATCCCAAATAAGCCGAAGGAATTCATTTTGGGGAAATAGAAGTTTCGTGTACTCATTTTTGTTTCTCCCCCAAAGGTGAAAACGGGTAAGAACATGGTATCTTTTGCCACCTAAATGAAGCAAGCATGAAATATGTTTTTGCCAATTTCAAAGAAAGTTGAAAATAATCTGACTTATGGTTCTCACATTTGGAGAGAACCGTAATCATAGCGAGCAAGAGAACAATTTTATGTATTTATATACTAAACGTTGTTTACTTTAAAAGAAATTTTAAAATGTGTGACGAGTCTTTGATTTATTATCGTTCTCTATCATATTCTATATTTCGTTATATTCAACGAGTGATGTCCGTAAAAGTATCTAAAAGAAAACATTCATAGAAGGCGTCGTCCCCATTGAGGACAAACGGGCAATGCCCTAAATATACATAATTGGAGAAGACTATAAAACAACAATTTAGTTTGAATAAAGAACCCAGAAACATCGTAACTCATTCAAGAAATTAACGTAAAATCCAATTTTCTTTATGGCAAGTGAAGTACATATATCCGGGTCCATATTCAAAAATGAAAAGAAAACATTTAAGTTTAAGACTAACACATGCACGTTGGCGCCAACCAAATCTTCACCGCGTTACGCTCAGCCGAGCCAGACTCCAACCTGCACCATATTAACTCGTTGTTTGGTACCATTATTTTCAAAAAAATATTTTTTTTTCTCTTATTTTCAACCATATTTTTCAATAAAACAATATTATACGCAAACTAAAAAAAATTATTTTACTACCAAACATTCTCCGATAAAATAATATTTCAAAATGAATTTTGGACCAAAAAAAATGGGACTCAAAACGCTGAAGTAATAAATAAAAAATATCTCACCTCTAAACGGTTAAAAAATACCGGGAATAGCCGGTGGACCTAAAATTTGCATTTGCCATCAATTTGAGGTTCATTTCATTGGTGCCAAAACCCGCAAATATACCTAACCCCAGTCAGATTCTAACCCTATAAGTGACCCCAGTTGGTTTTATTTAAACACACAAATTGTGAAAGACGTTAGCTGGGTAGTGAACTGGTCTTCTGATCTCCCCCCATCCTCAACCCCTCCTTCCCACCCACCCCTCAATCCTTCATCTTTTCTTCTGTAGATCAACTGTTTTAGACCATCCTCGTTGGAAAAATGGTTTCTGAATCAATTAACAATCATGTAAGGAAAGATTAGGAGAGAAGAAAAAGTAGTGCAGTGCAGTTCTTGAATACTTCCTTTTGGGTTTTTGGTTTATTAGGCTCGTGGGTTGGGATTTGGCCTCAAAATTATTTATTTTTCACCTTTCTTGGGTTTTGGGTTTTCTTTGCTTTTTCTTTTGATGGGTTCAGAGGCAGAGAATGTGATAAAGGGTGAATATGGAGTACCAAAGAAAGAGCAAAAGTTGCAGAGTGATATTACATGCATACAAAACCGTGCCCTTTGGATTTTTTTGGATCATGGGAAGTTTGCCTTATAATGAAAAATCTTGCTCTTAAAAAACTCAAAAAGCACACACAATCTCTCCATCAACTATTTTGCTAAATAAATTTCAAATAAACAAGGTAAAGGGTGGTTTGAATTTCAATTTTGATTTGTTAGATCTGAAAGAGACTGTTATCGTTTGCTTAGTCACCAACAATGAAGAGACTTGGCAGTTCTGATTCCTTGGGCGCTTTGATGTCCATCTGTCCCAACACTACAGGTGCTAGTTTGAAAAATATTCTTTTCTGCTTGTTAGTTTCATTTTGAATATATTTTCTTATGTAATCCCTATGATTCAAACATATCATCTCCATGTTTTCTTGTCCCTATATTTAAGCACATCGAAATTCTCGATATGAAAACATTTAAGTACTGAATCTGTCTTGTTTGTGTACGTTTTGTTGTAGATGAGCATAACCAAGGGAACAATCACGTTTACACAAGGGAGTTTCAGGCCTTGTTGGAAGGCTTAGATGAGGAAGGTTGTGTGGAAGAATCAGGTGGACACATGGCCGAGAAGAAAAGGAGATTAAGTGTTGATCAAGTGAAAGCATTGGAGAAGAATTTTGAAGTGGAGAACAAGCTTGAACCGGAGAGAAAAGTTAAGTTGGCCCAAGAACTTGGTTTGCAGCCAAGACAGGTGGCTGTTTGGTTCCAAAACCGTCGTGCGCGTTGGAAAACTAAACAATTAGAGAGAGATTATGCCGTCCTCAAAGCTAATTTTGATTCCCTCAAGCACAATTATGAAACTCTCAAACTGGACAATGAAACTCTACTCAGTGAGGTACTACCTTACCTTGTTCTGATATATCTGTATTTATATTCAATCACCTTGTTGATCACCATATAAAGGGGTTCTTTTGTCAAAATATGTAGTCAAAATTGTGTTACAGTTGCACTAAGTTACTGCTTGTTTGAAATTTATTATGTGGTAGATTGGGGAGCTGAAATCGAAGCTAAATGAAGATGGCAAAAGTGAATGCATACTTCGTGTGAAGGAAGAAACAATTGTGCCTGAAACTGATGAAAAAAGCAAAGCTGAAACCACAGTGAATTCTCTGACTAAATGTGATATTGATTCCACTCATCTGAACTTAGAGAATCTCAATGGCACCAATGGGGTAATTTCTGCATCAGTTTTTACTGATTTCAAAGATGGGTCCTCTGATAGTACAGATTCAAGTGCCATCTTGAATGAAGACAACAATAGCCCGACTGCTGCTATATCTTCATCTACTGGTGGGGTGAGCCCACATCAATTCTTGGACTTACAGAATGGAACAATGGATTGCACTTTCCAGTTTAAAGACCCCAAAGCAAATATCATTCGAGATGTCCACAAAGCTTATCAGCCACAGTTCGTCAAGATTGAGGAACACAATTTTTCCGGTGAGGAGTCATGCAGTACTTTCTTTTCAGATGATCAAGCTCCGACCCTCCATTGGTACTGCCCTGAAGATTGGAACTAGATCAATCCACCCCAAAAATCATATGTGATGATAAAGTAATTCGGCAAATGGGAATCGGAAATCAAGCCATCCAAAAAAATTTTGTACAGAGTTTAATCTTGGAATTATCATTATTATCATTAGAAGTACTCAAGGGTCTCTTTCTCTTTCTCCTCTTCTGCGTCGCATAGGATCAAGAAGATGAGAGAAAGAGAAGCAGGCAGAAGGGGCAGGCGGTGGGGTGTTAAGCTATGTACTTCAGAATTCACGTGGGGTTGTAGGGTAGAGAGAGAAGCATATGTCGGCAATGGTAAAAATCCTACTTTATGTCAATAAAATTTGGTAATAAAATGGAATCTCGTTTGGTAATTACACCCACTGGTTTTTATCTTTTGTTACTGCGAAGCTTCAAAATCCTGTAACGGTACAACTTTTGGAAGCTGTAAAAGATGGCTAGTGTACAATTGGAACTTTTTCACTGTGATCAGGATAGGTCTTTATCAGTGCTCACTTTTTCTGGTTTTCTTTCGAGGCATCCAGCTTCAGTCCATATTTTCGCTGAGTTTAAGAAAATTACTTATCAGTAAATAAGTATATTTTAAAAAATTATACTTTTTGTTGATTCGCATTAATATATTTTCAAAGAATTTGTATTGTGTTCCGAAGGATGTTGAAAACTTGATAGAGATTTGATAAAATCTTGATTCAAATAATCATCCAATACAAAGATAACTCCAACAAGAGTTGTGTATAGTCGTCATGTTCAACATATTGATTTGCCAGGTAGATGCACATATCGCCACAGTAATACCAATCACCATTACTTGTCATTTAGGAATACTGCAACGTACACAATTCCCCCTCGTTACATCGTTGTCTTGATAGCTTTGCAACTATGCGTAAATAATAAGGGTCCGTTTGATAGGCAAAGGTGAAAAGAAATTTCAATTTCATGTTAGTTGGAAAATAAAAACTCATCAAATCCATAGGAATTCGTTTTCCATGAAAACAAATAAAATGCAGTTTAAAGTAGCATTTTTCATGAAAAATATGGCAATTAAACATGGCTTAAGTGTAAATTGCACTTCAATAGCAAAATGTTTTGTCCAGTCCTGTAAATGAATTGAGACGTTTTATTATGTATTTAAACTTAAATAAATATAAATTATTATACTAAGTAAATGAATGGAGAAACGAAAATATTTTAATTCTCGCTTGGCTGGATTGTCTCGTCTATTACTCTATATAGCTCAAAGATATGGAGAAAAATCATACTTTAGAAAACACATTTCTTTTCCCCAACAAATCTAATGAACATTACACATAAGTGCATGAAATGTGGTAAGAAAAATGTAGTTTATGTATGTGCATGTGGGCGTGTAAAATGTTGCCGAGTAAGTTATATTTTTATTATTTACATATATTTTTAACTTTATTAATATCCAAGTCCTCCTTTCTTCTTTTTCACAAATCATAAATACAATCTTACAGTTAAAAAATATCACTAACCTTTCATATTTTTAAATTTAATTATTAAATACACTATTTACCACTTTTTGAGATCTATATCATCTAAAGTGTTATTGAATATTGATATATATAAAATATTCTTGTAAAGAAAAACGTGATTTTCTACGATTACTGATAAGTTAATTTGTTCAATTTAATAATTAATCAACACTTAAGACTTTATGCAGAGCAATTTCTAAATGTGCATGCTAATGGAAATCTAAACACATTTTCTTTCAAAATTGTTAGAATTTGAGTCTGACCCGAATTCCTTATTGAAATAATTGAAGAATTCTAATTGAAGTGCACATAAAAAAAATTCAGTTTGAAATGTTAGTGAAATCTTATATCACATTGAAACTCTATTTTGGAAGCCTATTAGAAGTTGAAATTTGGTATGATACTTGAAGAAGAGTTCGAAATGAAAAAAATTATTTGCAGAAAAAAAAGAGAGATGGGGGCAGCACGTCGGCGCCCCTGCTTGATATTTTGCCCCGTGGCGCCCAAAGGTGGCACCCCGTGTCTGTTCCGGATTTTCGCGTTATTCTCTCCTTTTTTTATTTTAGACTCAATTTTTTGGCATATTACTTCATCAACAACTCTATTATGAGGATTTGAATGTCACATATATGTTTCCTGTATATATTATGCTCTTATATACAATTTTATAGTGTGAGAAAAGTGATTACTAGCTTTTATGATCATTGTAATATTTCATCTTTATTATTTTTTGTGCAATAAAATCTCATAATTCCTTTGTCAAAAAAAATTTTCTTCTTTTATTCTTTTATTTGCGATCATATACTTCATATTTTGCCATATAATTTCAACATCTCAATCTGGTGGTTAGTTTCATATCAATGGTATCGAGCGATGCGTAATCCTTGAATTTTCAACAATTGGTATTAGAGATTTTGGGTATAATTAACATAACAATTGGCATTAGACCCTAGGTTTAGCAGTTCCGTGAAGCGCAAGATTTGATTTGTTCAAGATTTTTGTTCGTGATAGCTTTTATGAATTATGACATTCCACTTTTAAATCGAAGCACTAGATTTTCGCTATGCCGGGTTAAAATGTGTGCAGTACTCGCACAACAGGATTTAGATGATGTGTTGGTGTGAATTGACAAGATTCCCGCAATTTTAACTGCGGATGAGAAATTACGGAAGGATAAAAATGCAATTTCTCAAATTCATCATCATCTATCGGATACCATTCTTTAGCATGTTTTGAAGGAGCGTTCATAAGCTACTTTATTGTTGAAATTTGAGTAATTGTGCATGACTAAAAGTCTGACAAGCAAGTTGCATTTCAAGCAGCGTTTTTACTCTCATCGAATGGCAGAAGGAGGATTATTGAAAGATCACCTGACTGAATATAAAGAAATCATCGTTGGTTTGAAAAATTTGGAAGTAAAGTATGGTGAAAAGGATTTTGCATTGATCTTATTGTGTTCGTTACCTACTTTGTTTTATTTATTTAGAGACACGATCTTATATAATCGTGATACTCTCACTATAGATAAGGTGTATAATGCTCTGTTTTCAAAAGAGAAGATGAAGCATCTGATTTTTGAGACCAGAGATGGAGAAGGTCTGATTGCTTATGGTAGTTCTGGAAGGAGCAAATCGAAGTTTAAAAGTCAGTAATCAAATTTGTAATTTCTGCAAAAATAGGGGGCACATTAAGAAAGATTACTACAAATTGCAGAATAAAGAAAGGTTGGCTGCAAGTCAGTTTGGGAAACAATTAGAGACTTCACTTGAAGCAGACCTCGCAGAGAACATTGTAAGTGAAGGAGATCTCTTGACTATTTCTGACATCGAGTCTAAACTGGAGGATGATTGGATTCTGGATTTAGAGTGTGTATTTCATATGTGTCATAATAAGAACATGTTCACTACATATGAAACCGTTTCAAAAGGTGTCGTATCCACATGCCTTATATCCTTTATATATATGTCATTGACATGAGGTAAGCAATAGATAATTATCTCCCATGCATCTATATATTTTATATTTTATTCCGACAAGTAACTTGATGTTAGAGGGCAAACAGTTGCCAAACCTTTCTTTGGAATGGTGGCCTTTACTTCTAATGAGGTATTATTTTGCAGGCAACATATAGATGATCGGGAAAGTGGACAAGAGATCGATTCTACCTAATTTTAAGGTCAACCCATTTATCTATGTATTTGCTAAAAATCTCAAGGGGTGTTTATGATATTTGCTCTACTTTCAATATGGTCTCGAAACTTTCAAATTAGTCATATCTTTAAACGAAAATCTTTTTGAACATAGTCTCAAACCTTACAAATTAGTCATATCTATCAACAAAGAACTTTTCAATTATAAATCAATAATGGAAACAATCTAAGCAAATCCTCAATTATTTTCTTGGGTAGTGCTACGTGTACGGATTAAAGCATTGTCAGATTGTTTACAGACACAGTTGACCGTTTTTTATTGATAAAGGCCAAAAAAAAAAAAAAATGACCAAACAAATCATGATTGATTNAAAAAAAGTGACCAATCAAATCATGATTGATTAGAGCCAAAATATATTGAATTAATCGAAAACATTTAACGCATTAAAGCAAAATTCTTCCCCTTAAGGCAGAATCATGTCCGAAACCATACGTCCTTAGTGCAAAGCTTGGTATATGATTGTGTGCTTAGGTTGACATGCGTATAGAGTATACCAATCTATGTTGGTTCCTAGTTCAATTATTGAGAACATTTTAATTTTAAAATATCAATCATGTTAAGATGTGTAATTCGAGTTTTATATATTAATTATTTATTTCGTCTTTAATAGCTAGTCTAAGACAATAGGCAATAAAGCAGAGCAAGTGAAGGGGAATCAATGAACTTTTTAACCTCGCTCTGAAATTAAAATTTTACTACTTAATTTAAGATTGTGTTTCATATGGGAGTAATATTCTCAGAATTTTATTGCTTATTTGAGATTTAGATTGATCGAATTGCTCGTTCGAATTTGTTATTTTTAAGTTTGAAGTCATTGTTAGAATTTTGGTGTGACTCGAATTCCTTATTTGAAGTATTGAAAAATTCTAATTGAAGTGCACACCATGAAGAATTCAAATTTGGAATATTATTAGAGTCTTATGTCAAGTTGAAATTCTATTTTGGAAACCCATTCAGACTTGAAATTTGTTTTTGACTCAATTTTTGATATCCTACTTTATCAACAACTCTACTAAGAGGGTTTGGATGTCCCCTACATGTTCTCTATAAATACTAGGCTCTTCTATACAATAATATGTGTGTGAGAAAATAGATTACTAGAATTATAGGTTCTATTGTAATTTTTTGCTCTTCTCCATTATTCTTGAGTCAATAAAATATCTTAATTCCCCTGCCATATTCTTGTTTTTATTATTCTTTGCTTGATCATATACTTCATTATTCTTTGTCACATAATTTCAATATCTCAATCTGGTAGTTTGTTTCACAACAATTAGTATCAGAATATCTTGGTAGTTTTGCAACAAATGACATCAGAGTGCCAGGTTCAGCAGTTCCGCAAGAGCTCAATGTTTGATTTGTTTGAGGTTTTTTTATTCGTAATGACTTCCATGAAGTATGACATTCCGTTTTTGGATCGGAGCACTAGATTTTCACTATAGCAGGTTAAGATGCGTGCAGTACTCGCACATCTCAATTTGGATGATGCGTTGATGGGAATTGATAGGATGCCCGCAACTTTGACCATAGAGGAGAAATTATGGAAGGATAAGAAAGAAGTTTCTTACATTTATTTTCATTTATCAAATACTATTTTTCAGGACGTTTTGAAAGAGAATTTATCAGCTGCTTTATGGTTGAGGTTGGAGCAATTGTGCATGACTAAAAGTCTGACAAGCAAGTTAAACCTCAAGCAGCGTTTATACTCTCATCGAATGGCAGAATGTGGATCATTGGAAGATCACCGGCTGTATTTAAGGAGATTTTCGCTGATTTGGAAACTTTGGAAGTAGAGTATGATGAAAAAAATTTGGCATTGATCCTATTGTGTTCGTTGCCTGCTTCGTTTTCTTCATTTAGAGACACGATCTTGTATAGTCATGATACCCTTACCATAGGAGAAGTGTATGATGCTTTGTATTCAAAAAAAAAAAAAGATAAAGCATCTGGTTTCTGAGGCCAGAGATGGAGAAGATCTGGTGGCTCATGGTGGTTCTGGAAGGGGCAGATCGAAATCTGAATTCAGTAATCAAATTTGTAATTACTGTAAGAAGAAGATGCACTTAAAGAAGAACTGCTACAAATTGCAGAATAAAGAAAGGATGGCTGGAAGTAGATATTCAGATACTTCAGGCGAAGCAGACCTGGCGGAGAACGTTGTAAGTGATGGAGATTTCTTAGCTATTTCTGACATTAGGTCTAAATCAGAAGATAATTAGATTCTTGATTCTGCATGTGTGTTTCATATGTGTCCTAATAAGGACTTATTTGCTACAAATGAAACTGTTTCCAAAGATGTCGTAGTTATGGGAAACAACGCATGTTGTCGGATTGCTGAATTGGTACAGTCAGATTGAAACTTTTGGATGTGACAATTAGAACACTTGGCCAGGTTAGACATGTTTCAGATTTGAAGAAAAATCTCATCTCGTTATCTATTCCTGATTCAAAGGGTTATGAGTTCTTTGGTGGATATGGAGTTTTAAAGGTTTGTAAGGATGCCCAGGTTTTAATGGAGGGACAGAAAATGTCTCAATTAAACATCTTATAGGGTCGTGCAAAATTTAAAAGAGTCAATCAGCATAGGTTCAGTATCGTGGTGGATATTCAGTTTGAGGCAATACATTTAGGAGCTCATAAAGGGTCGGCTTTGAAGAATATAGCTGAGTGAAATTCAGGAGATATGGATAATGCCACTTTGCCACCATAACTTGCAGTGTCATTGTATTCAATTTCTAGGGACGGATCCAGTGGAAAAAGTATGTGGATCCTAATTTTGTTGAGCATGCTTTAATTATAATAAAATGTGTACAATATAGCAATGAGCTTTCTTTAAAAGGATTTGTATTTGATTCTACTTTGAGGTGTGTTACAGTCCAATTTGGTGAATTTTTAAATCATTGTGATTTTTTGGAAATTTGAGATAATTCAGTATAGTAGTGCTTGGATTCGTTGGAAGATGTAGAGTATTTTGTATTTGGTTGGAGAAATCACTTTTGATTATTGTTGAAGAATTAGTTCATTCCTTACCAACAGATTTTCTTCTCTAGGTGGAAAATATTTTCGAGTTTGTTCGTTGCAGTGAAATTCGTGACACGATGGAGATTGTTAGAATTCGAGTGTAACCTGAATTCCTTATTGAAGTCATTGAAGAATTATACTTGAAATGTACGTCAAAAAGAATTCAGTTTTGAATGTTATTGGAGTCCTATGTCGGTTAAAGTTATATTTTGGAAGCCCATTGAAAGTTGAAAATTGGTATTGGACTTGAAAAAAGGTTCAGAATGAAAGAAAAAAAACAAAGAGGGGGCGACACGCTCGGCGTCCAACACCAGGCATGTTTGTTGTTTTGCCCTGGGCGCCTCTATTCCGGGATTTTTGAGTTATTCTCTCATTTTTCATTTTGGACTCATTTTTTTTGTATCCTACTTCATCAACAACTCTACTATGAGGGTTTGGACGTTCCCTATATATTTCTTATAAATATTAGGCTCCTTTACGGAATTTTATAGTGTGAGAAAAGTGATTACTAGTTTTTATGATCATTGTAATATTTCTCAATTTTCATTATTTTTGATATAATAAAATCTCATAATTTATTTGTCATATTTTCTTGTATTCTTTTATTCTTTTACTAGCGATCATATAATTTCAACATCTCAATCTATTAGTTATTTTCATATCAAGTCATATCGAATAATACGTTATCCTTAAATTCTCAACAATTGATATCAGAAATTTTGGGTATAACTAACGTGACAGTTGACACGGCTAAAAATCAAAATTTATGAAAGTGATTTTTTTATTACTGCACGATAAGCCTAGATGAGCATAGGTTTGTAGAGTGAGTAGGGCTTGCTAAATCAAAGGGTGAAAACATAGCAGCATAAAAAGTCGTGCACATGATTGGATGCCTAATACATATACGTGTCGATTTACAGCCGCAGCTTTTTGGCACTTCGTTTCATAGTATAACTTTTGTGTGTTAAAGTTTGAACATCCGCAATTATTCAAATTTTAACAGCGACGTAAGTCAGTGTTTGTCTCCCCCTTAAAATTGTATGGTTAAAAAAAAAAAAAAGTAATGCTATTCATCCTCATTGGAGATGAAAACACAGTTTAAGTAGCGCTAATGTGGCATTAAATGATAGGTGAAATTAAATAAGTCATTTCATTTCACATTTCATTTCATCTATCATTTACAGCCACTTAAACTGTGTTTTCATCCCCACTGAGGATGAATAACATTACTAAAAAAAAATAGGACTAAATAAAACTTTAATTTAAGAGCATGTTTGGTTTCGCAGTTGGAACCTTGTGCATGGATCAGTTTCACTGTCATTGAGTTTTTTGAAAATTTCAAAATGATCACTAAACTAATTTTTTTTATATTAGTAGTCAGTCCCTCATTTTTTCACAGTTACACAAAAGATCACTAGGGTGAAAGCATTTACCTAAAAACCTACTGTCATGCTAGATTCAAACTTGAATACAATAACATCAACTAGTACGTTATGTCTGAAAAAGTCACGTTGATAGGTGTAATTGTCAAATACGTATTTTTCATATTTATTCAATTTTGTGAAATTTAGCTTGCGAATTTTTGTAGGTGAAGCAATTTTGTCTCGTGTGGAGAGCTTGTAATTTTCACTTATAATTCGTTCTATTGATGAATGAGTTTGGAGTTTCAATGTTAATTTTATTTTTTATGCCCTTAAACTTTTAGAATTCACACATTCATTCTCATCAAACACTATATTCATTCCATATTACGCCTCACATTCTTCATAAAGTCAATTTCATAAAAGAAAAGAGTAAACGACCAGTTTAACCTATTTATTCGAATTTGGAATGTTAATATTAAAGAGAATATTATCACTGTATTTTATAAGACAATTGGCATAAGACAGTGGGCACCATCTCAAGGATAAAGATTCAGAGTGTGTTTGAGTCACATTATTTTGGAAAAATGTATTTTAGAATAGTAGATTGATGGAGAATGTGCGATTGAAAAAAAAAAAGTTATTGATGTAATGAAAAATATTATTTTATTGAAAAATGTGTGATTGAAAATGAGTAGAAAACTGAGAATGAAAATTTTAATATGACTCAAACAGGGGCTCAAACTTTAAGACTCAGATCAAAAAGAATTTTGTATACAAGCCTACAAGGTTTGTGGGCATATTATTGTTTAATAAAATGCTATTTAATTTAATTAGTTAAAATGAATTGTTTTTATGGGGGAAGAATTTATTATTATATATAAATGAGTGAACGATAAATGAATAATACTTATGAATGCATTGGAATGTGGTGTTGTAAATGAAATTTGATTATTTATAAATAATTATATATTTTGCCAAACTGAGGCTTAAACATTTTTCTATGTTAGTAAATTAAAAGGTATGTAATTTTATTGAAGAGGAATTGGCTTTGTATTTTTGGGACTATATATGCACTCTCAAAAATATGTTGTCACATACTAATTATTCTTACAACTGAAGAAACTCTAACGAGATATGATCAACATAATCGATTAATTTCAACTCACAATTTTCTAAGGAACTCTTAACAAAAGTCTATCTCGAGCTCTATCAAATTCACCAACATTTGATAACACTAGTTACAGATCAAGAGAATCGTAGATATAAACGATAGATGGAGAAATTTAGTAAACGACTATATTATGCTTCAATAACCTTATATCATTTTTTAAATTTTCATAAGATAATTTCGATCCTCATATCTCATTTTGGTCCAACGACTACTGACTAAGAAATTGTAATTTAGGATTTACGATTGACACGTCGAAGAGCAGGGGCAGACCCACATGGGGTCATGTGGGGTCAAATGACCCCACAATATAATTTGAGTATTTTTTTTTTTTTTTTTGTAGTCAGAATTTGTGAGAGAAAGAGTGTATGGTGAGAAATAGTCCATTAAGTGAGAATATTATAGTATTTAATCAAATAAGTGGTGTGTGTAAAAATTATATAAATTCAAATTTTGTTCAACAATGAGGTCTTATAAACTATGTCATTTGTCCTAATATTGTTTTATATTTTTACAATCATTAAATTTATGGTCGAACTTTATTTGAGATTGAATATTTTATTTTGTTTGCTGGTTTATTGAGTTTTAAGTTCATAGATTAGTTAGTTAAGAAAAATATGAATACATATTGCATATTTTAATTTAATGGCCCAAATTTAATGGACGTTTCAAGCCCCCAAAAACTCTGACCTCGATTAAATTTCATCTACACTGAACATTATTCATGGCTCCACTCCTAAATATTTGCATATGTTGTTGTTACAATTTGTTATTTTCTTGTAGCATTAATTGGATATCACACATTTGGTATTATCGTTGATGACAATATTCTTCTTTCACTTGAAAAATCCAACCGACTTGTTGCAATGGCTGACATGTTCGTTGATGTTCATGTATTAGAAATTATCAGGTAAATCTTTTTTTTTTCAAAAAATTCATGCTTCGATTTATTCAACGAGTTATATTTTATCGTGTTTATTCATCTTTAGTTTTTGAAAAACTCATGTATATGTCATGTTGGTGTTTGACATAATAGAAACTTGGGGTGTAAGGTAAGGCACAATCGAGCGCCAATGACTGAAGTCTACTGTCCTTGAAATGCCTGAGTTTCACTCGAGCGTCCTTAATTTTTGACCCCACAGTAAAAATGGTCTGGATCCGCCCCTGTCGAAGAGCATTGTACAAAATAAAAATATTAATATTTTTATCCATTATCCTAAAAACTATTTATAATCCAAAAATAATATAACAGCGAGGATTTGTTTGAGTCCCATTTTTTAGATTAATAAATTTTTAAATAATAATTATTTAGAGAATGTGGAATTAAAAGTAGTGAAAATTTTTAAATTTATATATATAATTATTTTATTGGAAGAATACCTCCACGATGATAAGTTTGAAAAATAAAAATAAAAAAATCAGGGGTATATTCCATCTCATTCTCACTATCTTCGTAAAGCAAATCGACTTTTTCTTTTTCTTTTTCATTTGTGATTTTTAGGGGTACGATTTTGGCTGAATTCTCGTCCAGACTTGTGATATCATTTCCCAGAGTTGCACATGCCTCTTGCATTTGCCCTCTGATCTAGGAACGACCTTTTCATTATTTCTTTTGTTTCTTTCTTATTTTTTCTGGTACTCAGACAATACACGTGTTTTGTAAACGTGTGCAATCTGCATAAAATTCATCAATTTTATGGCTAGTCTGTTCGATAATATTTTTGAAAAGTCATAAATTATATTTAAAATTTCTCGAATAATTTTTGAAAAATATTTTATTTAACAGAAGAAAAGTTGGTCTAAGATAAAATTTTCAAGAAATAAAGGTAAAAGTAAAAATAGAATCCCTGTCAAACGAGACATATCCGTTAAAAGAGTTAGGTGGTGGTGTTGAAATACGGATCGATTAGAATAAGCCCTTGTTTAAGCCTCATTTTGAAGGAAAAATGTATTTTGAAAAAGTGATTTTTTGAAAAATGTGTGATTATAAATAAATAAAAAAGAGTCATCGATTTACGTGCAATATTATTTTATTGAAAATGTGTTGTTTAAAATGAAATTTTTTTATGAATGAGGTTTAAACAAGGGCTAAATGTACGATAATAATTTGCCATAGTTCGAGATGATTGATCAACAAACTTTATAAAATAACAGTCGTTAAGATTTTATATAAATTTAATTTAATTTCAAGAAAATCGACCCATCTTGTTCTTCAAAGCAGCGTAAAAAGAAGAATGATAAGCGAAATAACAATTTTTTCTCCAAATAAATAGATTACATATTACTCTATGCCTTCGTTTGGCACCCATTATTTGAAATTTTAATAGTTGAAATAATATTTTTTTTGAAAAATGTATGGTTCAAAAGAAGAAATTTTTTTGACATTATGCCCCTGTTTGACGCACATTCTTTTAAAATATATTTTTTCAAACTCATTTTCAACCACACATTTTTCAGTAAAATAATATTTTTTATTATATCAATAATTTTTCTTTACTTTTTAACTACATATTTCTCATCATATAACTATTTAAATTATATTTTTTTTCAATAATATTCATCAAACACATTTTATATTTAATATTATTTTATTGAAAAATGTATGATTGATAAAAAAGAGAATAATAAATTATAATTCTTGGCTGGTAGAGAAACAAAAAGAAAAGAGAATCTACTTTTGTTGGATTTCCCAAAATATCCCTATATGTCGTAGAGCTGTTAAAGTGAAAGTGTGGTCCTCTGCATGAAGTGGGTCCCAGACATCGCTTTCAAAAAAAAGTGGGGTCACATGCGTTTGTGGGTCCCATTGGTGTTGAATACCAAGTGGTCACATCAATATTGAAAGGGTAAAGAGATAGGAATATGTACAAATCCTTTGATTGGTGACACTTTATCTGCTCCAATTGATTTTTCTTTTATTGCACGCAATTTTGCTGTTACCATACTGGTGTTGCAAAAAATAAAGTGTGAGACAAACGATGATAAGGACACCTGTGGTTCACAGCTTCTTTATGGTATCATGCCCTAGCGAAATTCAAGAGAGTTTATCCAAGCGTACAGAATTGCAATTGACAGAAAGACTTACAACCTTTCACATGAGGTGGGTCCCATGTGGGACAGACCTCATTAAAAAATGAACAAAAAAATCCCACCCCCCTCATTTGTGTCTAGTCGGTGGGGGTTCGATAGCCCCACCTCTGTACACACAGCAGAGCCCAATTCAAGAAAAGATCGATTTAGATTCGACTCCAAATTTAATTGAATTCTGCTTCACGTACAGAAGCAGAAATCACAAAAATTTGCCATACTCACAGCAGGGGGTTGGGTGGGTTTTTTTTTTTCAATATTTAACCCACATTGGGGGCCCACTCCCATGTGAGAAATCTGTAGGAATTCTAGCAAATTTATTTATGTACAAATGTATTTGCTCAATTTAATTCTATATACTAATTACTAAGCAAATTTAATTGGATATTTGGATCTAATTATATTTAATCAAAATATCTAACCTCTTTTCTTTTTGATTGCAAATCACACAGACTTCAGGTGCTCCTATTTTAATTTTTTATAATTAACCCCACTTTGCTTATTTAATTAAGATATGTCCACTTTATTAACTTTATGATTATGCCAATTAATTATTTACAAATACTTGTTAACTTTTGATAGTTCGAGGCAGGTAGCACTTAAGGTGGCATGCTCCACTTTGTTCACTCATCAGCACAATACTCCTCACTTTTGCTTCTTGCTTTTGGCGTTACTTTCTCTTTTTATCCTTTTTTTTTTCAATCCATTAAGTGATTGTTGATTAGGCACGTACACAATAAATTGTGCATGCAAAGAATATATTTATTTTATGTGCGAAAAAGGGGTGAAGGAAAAGTCACGCCGATCAAGGATATGCTTAACTTTATATATTTATTTTGGCACCCTAAGTAGCCCTAAAGTTAATTCTATGTTGGAGCCTAGAGGGCTATGGGAGAAACGAATAATTGTTGATCCGATCTTAATATAAAAATATGAAAAAGAAAAAGAAAAAATTAAACTTATGAGATTATTTTGATGGAATGAATTTATATAAACAAATAATATATGAAGGTATAAAAAGTAAGCTCCCTTGGATGTACATGGCTCAAATTTTAATGTTCGAACTGGCAATATCCAAATTTTGGCATGTCGAGCTTCGTTTAAGTGGAAATGATTTCTAAATTATTAGGTGGGCAGGTAGCTCGAGCAATATGGGAACTTTAGGTAAAATGGTTGTAGAGGTCTTTTTGGTAACAACAACAACAACAATAATGATAATGATGATCACCAACATAATTTTATGTCGATCTTTAGAACGTAAATTTCTTCGATTGGGTTGACCCACCAATGTGTGAGAGATCAAAAGACCAGATTCCTGGACATCTACGAGCTATGAGGGAAATGGAACATGAAATAAACACCCTCCATTCAAGATGTCATACAATAGGGAATACTTGACTCATTGGATTTGTACGTGGAATTTTAGTGAAATAGGTTTGTACCTAAATCTGGTTTAGGTATAAGCTAAGATGTTGGGTTTCTGTGTCGTGATGTGGGTTTCACGGTGACAAATCGTGTGCCCTGTTGTTTTCTAACTTATTTTCTAATAATAAAATATGCTATTTTGTTTCTCCTATGTTCCTCTTTTTTACTGAGAATCAATAATTTAGAAATAGAAAGGGAATTTTGTTTGGAAAACATTATGAAGATGGTGCAACGATGATCCTAAATAAATTGCACAAGTCTCAAAGGTAGAACCAAACATTTTCCAATTGTCGCTGAAGAAGTCCCAAACGTTTCGAACCAATTGCATCAGATGTCCCAAACATTTAAAACAAGTTTCAACAGAAGCATGAAATCTTCTACTCAATTGTATCTCAGGTCCTTAACTCTTTGTAAAGTTCCTAGACAATGTTCGATTTAAATAGGACAATTTCCACTAAAAAAAGGATTGCAATGCAGAGCATTCTTTTCATCTTCACTTGAAATGTACATCGTCAAAAGAGTAATTCAAGTTCATATTTGTCAAAAATGTCAAAATATCATCTTTGGTCTAGAATGTTATTAATCTCTTACAAAAGATCATAGACAACACAAAAAGTAGTCTAAGACAACACAGAAGCATTACAAGCTAAGTTCTATTTTTCTTACCCTTCTTCATTGTCTGTGCTCGAGACTTATTTGATGTAGATACTTTTCTCTTGCCTTGTGATGTTGGTTGTGATTGTTGCTAAAGTATCTACTTGTGAACTTGGCTGGGAACTTGCATATGTAGGCAATGAGGTTGTGCATGTTATCCTATTATGCATATTCCTCCACATCTTCTATTGTCATCTTCATATCCGTTCTTGCAATTTTGTACCTGCACGTGGTTCAACTTGTGACCTTTTTCTCATCTTCTTTGGTCTACCTACCTATTTCTTTTTTATGGGTGGATCAAGAGGATGCCTATCAAGTTCGGCCATAATTCGGGACTTGACATTGGTTGGATTACTGGGTTATAGGTCCTGAGATAAGCTTCTTTGGTGTAGCATGCATCAATGTACTCATATATGCCAATGTTTCTATAAAGCATACCAGAGATAGAATGAGCACAGGGATTCCAGTAAGTTGATATTTTCTATATGCACATTCATTTCTTGCTAAGTCTACACTCCATCTCATACCATCTTTATTGTTGACCTCAAACTTCTCATTGCCGATATAATCTGCCTTCAAGTATCTTGCATTTGCCTTTACCTTTTCAATTATAGCATAATTCTAGGACCAAAAACATGATCACATCTTTGTGTTGCTTCCCTTTTTTTATTCATCCTCATTATTTGTTGGTGTCTAATATTCTCCAACAGTAATATAATTGACTTTTCTCTTGCAACAACAATGGAAGAGTTGAATACCTCACATAAGTTGTTATGTAATTTGTCACATTTACTATGCTCCTGAAAATGTGATATGGTCCACAGTGAGGCTGGTTTTGTTATTGAACCACTTGAAGGCTTCTTCATTAACTTCTTTCATTTCGATCATTCCATTCTTCCACTCTGGCATAGTTGCTGCCCTAGTTGAAGAAACCACATCACGGCTCAGTGCGTAACAAAAAGCCCCATTTTTTTCAAAAATTTGTAAAAAAAATACTCACCATAGATAGGAGCATGAAAAGGGCCTTGTATGTGACAAGCAAAATCTTCATCATTATCATTAGATTCATGACTTGCTTCACCAGACATTATAGAAGATGACCGTTTCTCTCTCTCTATGTAATGTGAATAGCTGAATAGAAAATAATTGGTTATTTTTTAATTTTTAAATCAAATGAGAAATACTGATTGGACGAAATTACCCCCCTTAAAAGAATATACCCTTTTTTTTTTAAATTTTCCACGTCAATTGACAATGTTTTTCACGGTTTCCGTCCAAAGGGACCCAATCTACATAATTATAAAAGGTTAGGGACCCCCTAGTATAAAATGAAGGTTAGGATAAAGTCAGCAAAAAATAAAAAGATTAGGGACCGTTACTGAAATTTTCCCTTAAATATAGGATCTTAGGCAATCGCCTAACTTGATTAGAGGTTAAGCAGGCTCTATTTATACCATGGCACAACTCGTTGTTCTATTTATGTGGAGATTGCCTACATACCATTATCTTTGAATAGGCTTATAAAGAAAGCTCGAATTTCCAGTTACGAAGACAATATTTGGGCAAAAAATTGTTAACCATTTTGTTAAGAGGAAAAAAAACATCAAAGGCCACAACCCAATTTTTTTCTCAAATCATCCAAATATAAACTTTCACAATTCAACTTAATTTACACATCTAATTAGATTTATTAGAAAATAATAGTGGCTAAGTCGTGGTAAAAGTACATACGCTGGTTATAAAGATGGTCGTGAAGAAAGAAAATCAAGAAAATGGTTGTACTCATTCTAGTACAAGTAGTACTGGTACATATCTTTGATACATCATAATCTTTTTTTTCCCCGAAAGTGATCTTTGAAATTTAATTAATTATTATATCTATTATCTAATTTGCAACTAGTAGATGATATGACAATGACCTTTTACGATTTTATTTAACCCATGATTAATTAATCAACCATTATTATGATTAAGACTTGCATGATGCACTAAGTGTTTTGGAGAGGAAATTTTTTTAAAGAAGCAAAATCAAGGATTTGATTTTGATGTATTGAGAGCTGAGAGAGCAAATATATGCCCTAAGATACATTCTCTAGGGTTAATTAATCACCATGCATCAATATGTGCACTAAGCTAACATATATTTTCATTTTAAGAGGTTGATTATACTTCAAAATGTAACCTTAGAGTTAAGAGAAGGACTTTCAAATCCCCCTCTTCCCGTTGTCTTGGATAGAATGATAAGTTCGAGCTTTGCATCGATTAGATTCTTTTTTTTTTTTTTAAATGAAAAAGAATGTTAAAACTTTTGGACATCTACCTCTAGCATAAAAATTATTACGAACATATAATATCATCTTCCCAACACTCCCTTCCCACCCCTCGATTAGTTATGATCTTCCAATGGTTTATGGATCAGGATTGATGTTTTACATAGTTGAGGACTAAATAAATTTTTCCTAATAGTTGGATGATTACAAAGGTCTTTCAAAATAGATGGAGGATTAGTTTAGATTATCCAGTAGTTTAAAGGTCAAGATTGATGTTTAATATAGTTGGAGGACTAAGTCAGATTTTCTAATAGTTAGATGATTACTTTGTACTTCCAAATAGACGAAGGACTAAATCCGATTATTCAAATAGTTGGATGATCATTTTGTGTGTTCCAAATAGATGAAGGACTAAATCAGATTTTTCCAGTAGTTGGATGAGCATTGTGGACATTCCAAATAGATGGATGATCACTTTATATTCTTGTAATAGTTTGAGGATCGAGTTAGAAGTTTCATACGGTAGAAGGATGAAGTAAGATTTTCCTACTAGTGGGAGCATCAATATAGATTATTACGAATAGTTGGTGGAAGAACTCAGATAAGCCGAACATATTTGAAATATCTAAACTGATCCTCCAATTTAAGGAAACATCTAAATAGATCCTCCAGTTATTCCGAATACCTACATTGATCCTCCAACAATTTTAAAATTTAAATTGATCCTCCAACTAGTGAAAACATATATTGTTCCCTTAACTATTATTAACATCTATGTTGATCCTCCAATCAATTGAGACATCTTAATGGATCCTCCAACTAATAGGAACATCTAAGTTCATCCTCCAACATATGGGTAAAATAAATCAATCCTCCAACTATTAAGAACATCCATTGTACATCCAAATATTTAGTTGATCCCTCCTCTAATAGAAACATCTAAGTCGCTCTTCCATGTAAAAGTAACATCCAAATTGATCGTCCAACTACTCTTTACATCTCTTCTTGATCTTACGAAAATACACGAGATGGGACCTTATTTTCTTGACCTAGGATGTGTCAAGAGTTTTTCCGATTGCATTTTACATGTCTTGTGATAAAAATTTCGCAAAAATATTCAACAGTAAAAATTTAAAAATTACAAAGGGAAACTTTCATTTTCAACTTTCTTGAAAATCCAGTTATGATACCTTTTGATTATGCATAGTGTGGACTTTACACTGAAAAACTTTGCACATGTCAATTTTGTAATAGTCCATCTTGATCTGCAACTTACTAGCACGGGGAGTTGCAAACTCTCAATGAATGCCAAGATGAAGAATCCTCTGCACCAAGATTCCTAGGGGTGTACTAGCTAAAAGAGTTACAAAAATATGATTCAAAGTCATCAATTAATTTTAATCACATATTTTATGAGATCTACAATTTTTATTAGTTTTTCAATTACATAGTTCATCAATTTTTATCAGGATTTACTAAATATCTGATTTTTAACAAAATCAAACTGGGGCTAAAGATGAAAAGAACACTCGTGTCTCAATTAACTTAGCCAGCTCAAGTCGACTATTGACACTAACTTAAAATGAGTCCATTATACTCTGAAAATTGGGTTTGGTCCCATTCTTCCGTTTTCAACATTTGCTCACACTTAGTGACGACTTTTGCTGGGGAAGAGGAGGTAATAAATGGTTTTCTTGAATCTCGTTTATTAAACTTGTGTGTAAAAAAAAAACGGATAAGAAGTGAAAGAAGGAAAAATACTACGAAGAGGAAAAATATATATATCTACACATAAATTTGAGTTCCAAGTTGTTTGAACTTTGAATTATTCGAGTGAGATGTGGAGATGAGCTTGGACTTGAGAAAAAGGGATTTGCCGTTTTGGTATCCAACACTTCATTAATTAAGAAAATATGATAAAACTTTGTTCTTTAATTGATTGACGTCAGTTAGCCCATATAAACGTTTAAATCCAAAATGATTTAAGTAAAAGTTGAAGAAAATTAAAGAATCAACGTAAAAAACTTTTCACTTATTAATGAGTTCGAATGTTCTCGCTCTTCTACAAAGTAAATTAAGCTCTGATACTAGAAATTCAATCAAGAACATATATGAGAGTATCCAAGGTCAGTTCGTCGCCTGAGCAAGGACTAACCTAGGGGGTAACTGTTAACATCCGACTTGGCAATTTAATTAAGTTGGGTTATTATATGCACTTGGATCATGACACATTGAGGTCGGACATGTAAGGTCAGCTCGAAAGATCGACTACCGAAGTTTGAAGAAACATAATGATTGCAGAATCTTTATACACTGGCGTAATCTTCAATTAATTAATAACATTCAGAAAGGATTACGTCAGCGCCCACAAAACCCACCAATTGTATGTTGTAGCTTTCTTCTCTAAACAATTCATTAGTTAAGGGAGGGCCCATTTGAGGTCGACCTTATGATTGCCTGATGAAGCCAACCTCAGTAACCAATGTGGATATGTCATTAGTGTACTCTCTCGGTTCAACATTGTTTGTTGAGTTGATAAATAACCAATCAGGGTTAAAAGTCATTGGCATAGAGTCCTAGCTCGGTACTGTTGAGCGACAGACATGAATGTAAAAGATATTGGGTCTTTTTTGCCTACAAAATGAGTATGCTATCTTTAGAAAATGGGAAGACGCTTTCATATTTCAAATATCTCATTAGATGAAACCTCTTGTAATTTATAAGGGTTCATCAATAAAAATCTTCATTTACTTTTCCAAAGTTGACTTGAATTAATTTAAACACTTTTTAATGTCAACAGTATTAGAATTGTTAATTCATGAATGTTCTAATTCAAACAGGACTCATAACTGGATTGTGTTTTAAGACTAATTAATTGAAGAAAAATATATAATTATGCTTTGCTTTTGATTAAAATCTGTTATAATTGGGTTGAATTTGATTTATTATAAATCGTTATAAGTGTTTTATTTTATCATAATTTGATAATTGGTTGGTTCTTTCAAATATCAATTGATTTGTAACTAGGTTGATTTTGATTTATTATAAATGTGATAACTTTTCAAAACTATCCTTAACGTTTAAAAAATTGGTTTAAATTTAGTGGATGCTGGCTTCGTAGGGTTTTTTTCATCTTTTATAGATTTTTTTTTCAAAAAAAAAAAAAATACTATTTTTTAAGAATTAAATAAGTTGAGTTCATCCGAAGATTTGATACTAGGGGTGCAAGACAAACGAAAGTGCAGGCCGACAACCTACATGTTTGGAGAAACCTGAAAGAAATTCATGACAAGAATGCAACTAGAATGTTACTTTGTAGTAAGTAAAGAATTCCAGAGGTTAATCGCTTGGGATATGAGAAATTTTTCATGGTTCATTCAAATGAGGCTTAGGTTTATGAAGACTTATTTGTAAAGAATCATATCCAAGTAAAGAGAGCTAGAAAATTGCACACTCTCAACGAATAAGGTTATTGCAAGCTTCATAATTGTTGATGTTCGTCTAAATATAACAATAAATGGGTTGCGTTGTAAAGTAGGTTTAAATTCAAAGTGATACATACATGATAAAGGCTTTATAGCCACACCATTTTTAACAAGTTATATCGGTTGGAAACTTGCACATTTTTAATTATTCGATTGGTTTGAGTTCAACAATCAAGCTAATCCTCTTTATATTCTTTATCGTCAATTCTATACATGTATCTATTACCTAATATCAAGCAAGAATGAATAAAATTCTGAATTCTTTTTCTTCAAAATACTATATAATATATCTACGAATCAAACAACAAAATCATGGAGTCACGCTCTTTTGTTTGACATTTCCATTCCTCCCCCTCAATATTTCTTGCTAGTAAGAAGCTTTTCGTCCTGATTCTTAGCAATTGTTTGGATTCCATTTTTAACTTAAATTATAATTCACTTAATTTGGGGCACATAAACAGTGATATTTAGTAATTGTGACTAGTATAAGAGCATACTTGAGCCTAATTTTTTTATAAGAATGTATTTTGAAATAGTGGATTGATGGAGAACGTGTTGCTAAAAAGAAGAGAGAAAAAAATATTTTGAAAAAAATGGAGATCAAACAAGGGCTAAATTGGTTGGAGGCCTGATTCGTTAAATGGAGTAAACATAAAGCAAAAATGAAAAAAATATCCAAATACTAAATGTTTGCCAGTGCTTGGTTTAGATAAAAATAAGAATTTTTAATAAATTTTGATTAAAAAAATGATGAAATGTATAATTAAAAAGTTGATAAAAATTGTAAATCTCTATAAAATACTCCTTTCATCCCATTTATATAGGCTGATTTTGTTTTTCACACGGATTAAGAATATTTAATGTAATTGGGAATACAATTTTTGCCAAAAGCTTTCCTAATTTACTCTTATTTAATTATGAATAACTAGTAGTAAATTATTATTTGAAGTAATTAAAAAATGGATCATGCTAGTGGTACATCAAGTTTTACATCGGGAGTTACACTCCCCTCACATAGGGGGTGGAATCCACTTTAATAAAAAAATATTACTTCAGTGGGTCCTACCCCCCATGTGAGGGGGGTGTAACCCTTGATGTACACCACTTGATGTACAAGTGACATAACCCTTAAAAAATAAATGTATATTAGTAAACGAACAAAAAAAAACATTCTCAAGAAAGAAACAGCTATATAATTGGAATAAGAAGATAAGAAAAGTCTGCCTAGTTATGGTTAAAAATGAATGTAAAAAAAATGAAGGTCAAACACGGACTTCGTGTTCAAATTTTAGCGAATTTTGAGTAGGCCAAAACCATGCAAATTAAAAAAGTGATGTTTATTAGCCATGTGGAACGTGAAAATGATATGAAATTTAATATTGCAAATATCTAAAATGTGTACACGTCTAGACTGATAATAACTTATAATTCGTTTTTTAGTAAATCAAACCAATATTGCTTAATTAAACAGCAATTGAATTTGTACGAAAAATTGTTGCCAGAATTTTTAGACACACTGCCGCAATTAAGCTATATTACATTGTCCTTGACAATGTGGTTGACAATCCTCTACGTGGAAGAAATTTGCACAGTGATGTGATGGATGTGTTCAAATAAATATTATCGACGGAAAAGTTTTATAGGAAACAAAATAACATTAACAATGGAGTTTTTTTTAATCATTGATATTTTTTTTAAATTATCTTAAAAGCTTAGTTTATTGACACAATTTTTTTCATTAAATTAAATAATAAAAAAAACCTTTTGAAAGTTCTTTCGGTAGTTGAATAATAATTTTAAAAAAAATGAAAAGATTACAAACTGATTTTCAGTTACTTGTATTAGAAAAGTAAATATTTCAATAAATTACATGTACCAACGGAGGAAAATTAATGGAAGTAATTTTTCAGCTGAACTAGAAAAATAACAATTGTAATATTATAAATAAAAAATAAAAATATATCACTACTCATCGAATAATTGTAATACTTGGAGGCTGACCTCCTTGGAGATGATTTAATGATTTATATGTATGTTAAATGTTATCTGGATAATGCAATGTAGCACTATTGGTACTATATTAATCTATGATAGGTCTCATTTCTTCAGTTGACACGTCAATGCATTATATATGTGAACAGATGTAATTTGTGTCTAGATGATGATGATGATGATGATGAATGTTAGAAATGCCACTATTTCGGTATTGAAAGGCAAACAATAATTTCGACTCGTCGAGATCATTCCAGCTATAAGACTTCCCAATTCATCTGTTTATGTTGGTTTGCAGCAGGAAAATTAAAATATGGTTTCAAAGTACAAGCACATTTATTCAAATGAAATAATAAAGTGGAAATTACACCAAACCCATGGTTTAATATCCAACTTTAAAAATCAGATGGAAGGTTTTATTGTTAAAAAATCAGATATTTTATTTTTAAATATTAAATATTAATTACACAATTTTCAACCCAATTCCCCCAAAACCGTCTCTCTCTCTCTCTCTCCCTCCCTCCCCTCAGCCAGCTAAATCCGACCTGCTTTCACCACAAATCCGACCACTATCTCTCTATTTACTACAAATCTGATGACACCTGCGCGCCTTGCAGGTGGTAGTGGATTTGCGACGTGTGGCCGTTGCGCGTGGGAGATTCGTGATCTGGGGAAGAAAAATCTGTGTTTGGCTTCGCGTAGTAGGGACATTGTTGTAGTTTGGTGGTGATGGGGGTGCTATAGGTGGTTGGTGCAGGTGGTGGATCTGCGATAGGGATGGCAACGGGGCGGGGCGGGGATGCCCTCCCCGTCCCCCGCCCCGTTAAGAAATTCATTCCCCGTCCCCGCCCCGTTCCCTGTTTAAGG
>OU503038.1:26949258-26970163 GCA_912172775.2 Fraxinus pennsylvanica
ATGGAGTTTGATGAGACTTTTGTGAATCTTTATCTCATAGTCTTCATCTAATTCTCCTAAGGAAATCAGATTCCTTTTAAGTTCAGGAACAAACCTGACCTTGTCAAGATTGAGAGTCTTGTTGTTATCAATTTTGAGATTCACTTTTCCTATTCCCTTTATCTTACAGCTCATGTCATTTCCCATCTGAACCTGCCCCCCATTCTGATCAACAAGTTCAATAAACCAATTCCTTATAGGACACATGTGAAAAGTACATCCAGAATCCAGAACCCATTCTTTTGGGTTCCTATTGGTGGTATTAACAAGAACAATCCCCTGAATATCATACTCAATGTTACATGCAACAGCAGCAGACCCATCAGAATTATGTTTATCTTTCATATCGGAGATCTTTTTGAAACAGTCTTTGATAAGATGTCCTATTTTTCCACAGTAGTAACATTTTATGGGCTATAATTTAGATTTAGATTGAGTCTCGTTCTAATTTCTGAACTTGGTAAATTAGGGTTTATCTCTTCTGTGAAAGTTATAGTTGCATTGATTTCCCCTTTTATTCTGATTGGGTTTCTCCCTCACATTTAGAGCTTCATTAGATTTAGAGTCCTTGAAATCAGATTTCAATTCAAGTTCTCTATTCCTCAAGGATGATGTAACAATGTCAACAGTGAAATCAATTATTCCATATTCCAAGGTATTTCTAAGATCTCTATATTTGTCTCCCAAGGCATTTAAAAAGGCAGTACTTGTTGATCTTTAGACAATTTCTCATCACAGTTAGTCAATTCTTGAACAAGTATTGTGAATTGATCAATGTTATCTTCCAGCGTAGAAGAATGATTAAATATGAAATTGTAGAACTGTCTAAAGAGATAGCATTTGATAGGCGTACTCTTAGCAAGATAGAGATATTCTAACTTAGTCCATAAACCCTGAGTGTTAGTTTCTTCAACTTTCCTAATAACAATATCAAACAGGTGAAGAAAAATGAAACTCCAAACAATCTCATCCGACTCCTGCCTTCTATAGATACTAAATTCAGGTGGCCAAGTCCCATCTAAGGCACACCTCTGTTGCAACAACAAAGCCCTCATTTTCTGTCTCCATAAACTAAAATTCCTAGTCCCCCTCCAAACTTCTACTTCAAACTTATGTGCAGTAGACATTATTAAAGATAAACAAGCAAGAATCAAATAATACGCCACACATACTACTAACAAGTATTGACAATACGAGAAAAGTTTTCAAGAAATCACATAATATTAAAAGTGCTAACAATTGATCAACCAGTGACAATAATATCGTGTAGGAAACGTCAATTCTTGAAAATGTTTAAGTGGTGGTTATCTTTTTATCCCCTACTCCCTCAGATTCTCAGTGAGATCTTAGACAAAGGAAAGCTGGAGATGATCACTTACCTTAATAGCAAGTTCCAAGAAGTGACACAGGATACTGAAATAATAGGGAGTTTCGGAGAATACCAGAAGCAGATGAGAAGAAGCCTCAAAACAGGTGCATAAAGCAACTAGTTACACAGACTCAGTGAAGACTCAGTGGAATCGAACGAGTCAACTCAACTTAACACGACTCAGTGTGAGTCAAACGAATCACCAGACTCAGCACTGAGTTGGATCAAGAACACCAGATCAAAAGAGATATCCCACGGGAGAAACGATTTTTCAAAAAAATTACACAAACAAGTTTACAAAAAACCTTAAAACTTTTAGAGAAACTTATTTTAAAGATGAAACAGAAAACTCAACCCAAGGATATTATTTTCCACAAAGATCGTTTTAGAAATCGTAAGATCTACACAGTCAAACAATTTGAAAAATTAGAGTTTCTGAAATATTGAACGACAACCCAGATCTACAACTAATCGTGGCTCTGATACCACTTGTTAGTCACATATTTCACAAAGAACACAATTTAAAATAATAAATTGCAAAAAGTAAAGAACAACGCAGAATTTTTCACCCAAAGGGTCCGGATGTTCAGCCTTCGGCCTACTCACCCGTTGAGCATCCACACAAAGAGATTAAACTCTCGTTCACTAAAATCACCAAGAAACAAATTACAATGTATGAAGAAATCAGAGATTTCTTCAATTCGTTCTAGCCTCAAATCACTTAGAATATATACAATCTTACAGAAAATAGATCAAGTGTCCTCACTGCCTTATCACTTAGAAATATGCAGAAATCACTCAGATTTACAAAACGGCAGAAAGAAAGAGATAAACCCTAATCACACAGAGATAACTCTCCCAAAGACACTGAACAGTTTCTCACAAGAATGAAGCTTTGAGAATCACTATAAGGCAGAGAGTCCAAGTGTCTTCATCAATGGTGGAGATCGGCCAATTGTAGGGCCAGATCACAAAGCCAAGAGAAATAAGTTCCGAGCCAAAGAATCTGGTACAGCACTAGCCCAACACAATCAACTTGGCCAAAGAATTATGAGAAAGCCCAATACATAGCATAAAGATTATTAAAATAAGTTAAAAATAAAAGACATGGATACTCTTTTAATTGCGAGAAGAGAATAGATGTATTACACTAAATCTAATTAAAATTTCAAACAAACTCAATTAGCCCTCCATTATGTTTTTCTCTCTAGACATCAAAGCAAATTCTTTTAGAATTTTTTTTTTTTTAAGTTTTCTATCGTATCGTGCAACCTAATTCAACTTTAATGTAATATCTTGAAATATTCTCGAAAAAGTATCAGAGGTCATGTTTTAGTGTAATATTTTTATATACTCGTGAAAAAGTATATTAGCTCGATTAAAAGAAGATATTGTTGAATTGAATTTCAGTATAAATTATAATCTTAAGCTCTACAAAAATTAAATATTTAATAGGAAACTTATAGAGTCCAAGATCCAAAACTAATAAAATAAATTGCCATTTTATAGTAAAATATGATGCAGTTGATTCACTAAAAATACTTTTTTTAGAATGATATACAGTAACTGTTGACCTCGAATTTTGTACCTCCAACATGGTCAACAAATCTCAATGCCTCACGCATCCACGTAAGCTTAATTTCTGTACACTTGGACAAAGCATTAGCCACACGTGGTTTCTTCCGGTGATGGTGGAGTTATCATGGGGACTTCGATAGTCAAATTAGTAGTAGTAAATACGAGTGTGGGGGTGCTTTAAATGCGAGCCTCCAATATAAAAAGGGAGTCGACTTTAGGGTAGACTGTGATTAGAATAGTTAGGTTAGCAATATTATAATTTGAGAGTTTAAATTTGCATTATCTTTAGAATAGTACATTGTGTGAGCTTTTATAGTAGAATATGATGAATGTTGGACATGGGATGAAAGTATATGTGGCATTATCTATACAATTGGGACCTATTGTCAATAACATCAAACAATCATAAGCATGTAATGATCCATTTTATTGCCCATAATTATGACAAAAAGTTTAGACTTGACCTAATTGGCTGATTAGGGCAGCGACAACAGTAAATTGTCATGTCAATCACTTATTGTAGATTCTATAAAAGATCTCACGTCGGCCTACCTTACAACCTCTCCCGCCATGAGGGTTCGGTTCTGTGCATGGGGTAGATTCCAGCCATATTGGTTCGGCTTTCCATACTAGTTCAGTCTCTTCATGAGGTTCGGTAAACTACCTCCCGACAGAATAACTTGGAGTGTAGGCCCAAATCCGGGTACCACATATGGTGTTTTGGGACCTCATCCGTCGAGATATGATGGTGTATACACACACATACGTTGAGACAAGAATTTAAAATTTAACAAGTCAAAGTTAAAGTACACGGCGAGGGAGCGGACAAAGTTCATTCACCTAATGGAGCAAAGAAATTAAAGATCTTTTATTGAAAATTGGGCGAAAGAGAAAAGTCATAAAGCCAGATTTAGAACTAAAGACACAAACTTTATCTTTATGGTTGTCACAATTTAGAAAATTGCAGGTAATTCAACTTATTTTGTGTCGCCACGAGACCAGACATTACCATTCAACTCTTCCCCAATTCGTAAAAGAAAATCCTGGTAAAAGTAAGCTCCTAGGATAACATGTGTTTCTCTTAATTTGAGCATAAATGGTTTTTCCATTGTAGATATATTATGTTATGGATGAAAATTCATAAATTTGGTAAAAGTAAGCTCCTAGGATACCCTGTGTTGCTCTTAATTTGAGCATAAATGGTTTTTCCAGTGTAGATATATTATGTTATGGATGAAAATTCATAAATTAATGCTAAAAAGATCAATTTAAGGTCATTTTTATAACATTTTGGAAGTGTTCGAGAGAAATGTTATTAGTAATTTTTTCGGAGGAACAATATTGTGTCCCATGAAATGTGTGGTTAATAAATGAGTAGTAATTGTAAGATTGAAATTAATGTTTGATATTGATTAATTAAAAAAGTAATTTTTTTTTTTTATATGAACGAGTTCTTTTTATTTCAAATATATTGATTTTACTTATAAGCAATTGAGACAACTTAATCCCGATTGTTAATAGCATTTTGTCAAGACACATTTGTAATAAAACATAAAAAAATAAACAGATTAGAGGTAGACATTCTAGTTTTTATTTCGTTCGTAACTTGTCAACTCTAACCTTGTATATTTAACATAAACAATACTTTATAAATGTCATAAAGAACATAAAAATTAGACCTGAAAATTCCCCGTGGATTATATTAAGGTCATGTTTGAAAGACCAAATTTTCCTTGGAACTTGGAAAATAAATTCATTTTCTGGTAAAAGTAAGCTCCTAGGATACCATGTGTTGCTCTTAATTTGAGCATAAATGGTTTTTCCAGTGTAGATATATTATGTTATGGATGAAAATTCATAAATTAATGCTAAAAAGATCAATTTAAGGTAATTTTTATAACATTTCGGAAGTGTTCGAGAAATGTTATTAGTAATTTTTTTGGAGGAACAATATTGTGTCACATGAAATGTGTGGTTAATAAATGAGTAGTAATTGTAAGTGTATGATTGAAATTAATGTTTGATTTTGATTAATTAAAAAAGTAATTTTTTATGTTATATGAACGAGTTATTTGTATTTCAAATATATTGATTTTACTTATAAGCAATTGAGACAACTTAATCCCGATCGTTAATAGCATTTTGTCAAGACACATTTGCCATAAAACATTAAAAAATAAACAGATTAGAGGTAGACATTCTAGTTTTTAATACAAAACTAGTTAAGGTTTTCATTCGTAACTTGTCAACTCTAACCTTGTATATTTAACATAAACTATACCTCAAAAATGTCATAAAGAACGCAAAAATTATACCTGAAAATTCCCCATGGATTATATGGATAATGTTAGAGGTACATAAGTATCTACATAAGGGTATCCATAATGTTGATGTGGCATGTGATATCACCTTTAATTCAAATCTGACACTTACATATCAATGATCGGATGATTGCCACATCAACAATATGGATACCCTTATGTAAATGCTTATGTACTTCTAGCATTATCTGGATTATATACTCCTAAATGTATGAGGGACTAGCTGATTGTACAGGCAGATTACAGCGCATTCATAGCACCTGATTGGCCAATTTTCCTTTCATTTTTTCCAACTACCAATGAAAAGTTGACATTCGCCCACCTGTATAAATTTTGGCAAAGAAAACCTGTACGTATAGCAACTCTCAATGTGTAACTATAAAAAATCAATTCGGATAGATCGGGTCCACATGTGAACCTCGACCGAGAATAAATCAGTCCAAGTCTCTGAATTAACCAAACAAAATATTGAACCAGAGAAAACCAATTTGACTCTGGCGAACCGGTCGACCCGGATGACCCAAAACCCATGATTGAATGGGTTTAATTTTAATTTCTTTGTTTATATAGCCCAAAAGCTTACTTGGTTGACGGATTTTTTGTATTTGTTTTGAATAGTGAAAATTTCATTCAAACATGTTACCTAATGGTTTTTTCTGTATTAAAAGTTTGTGAAATTTGCTACTTCACGCGCAAATCTTGTTACTATTTTATTCTATATTAGAAATAATAAAGGGAACGTAAAATCATAATTAATCTGTAGATTCAGGTCGAATCAATGACCCAATGACCAACGCCTTATTTGGGTCAATATCTAAGTCGATTTTTATAACTATGCCTAAACACTTATCGTTGACCTTTAAGTCTGGTTGGAACCTACACGTCAACAGATCATGTCTTCACTTCTTTCACGTGTATATTATATGCACACTTAGAACAAAAACGTTAGAGGCGAAAGATCGGAACTTCTCCACACAAGGTGGGAAATACTGTGATAGTATATACTTGACGCTCAAATCAATCAAACAGTCAGCAAAATGTATTGAGTGGTAGTGACAGGATCGAAGAAGAAATGTGGGACTTGAGGTTTATATTTGTAGAGGGAGAATAACCAACTTGTATTACTTTTACAGTGTCATCACGTACGAGTATTTATAGGCAAGATATATGAATTGAGATCCTTTCAATATTTGAAATTGACATCATCCCAATAGCTCACTAGTCAAAACTCAATGATGTCACAATGTTGCATCCTAGGCATCATAGATCTACGACTCCCATATTGTTCCAACGTGAAAGAAAGGATTTGATTCACCTCTAAGGTGGTTTCATACTATCATAATACAACTTGAATAAGGTATCATAGGACAAATCACAATTGCCTCGGACATTGGAGGACTGTCAAACATTAATTTTAATCATACGATTACAAATACTACCCATTTATCAATTATACACTTTGTGAAACTCAACATTGTTCCTCTTGAAAAGTTCTCTGTCCTTTCTATATTGGTCACTACAAGTTTTGAAGGTGTTCTTGTCTTCTACAATGCAGGATGTAATTGCTATTAGTTACTACCAAAATCTCTCTTCGAACAAAAACACATTTTGTATATGAAAAACGCTTATATGAACCTGCGTTACAGTAATGGACCGAATGATTCATGTATTTGAAATGTTCAATTTTCCGTTGTAGTAGTTGTAATATGTGAACATGGGTGTGCCGTATTTTGAATTATTGATGATCTTTGTATTAAGGTTTACTTTTAGTACACGTGTTGTTCTTTATTTATGAAACCATACGTAACGCTACAAATTATCCCTTCTGTTTGATTTTGTAACACTGAAAAGCCCCTACTAGTAATCAAGAACGGTGTTATTTCTTGAGGTAATCATTGGTATATTCCTTCTACATCGTATTCGAATCTTAATTGGTGGGGCCGTGAAGAATGACCCCACCAGTGAATGAACAAACGCCTAGAATCGCTCTGTCAAGTGTCAACTCCCACTCACAACCACAAAACAACTGGCCAGACAAGGTTTCCCCACCGTCTCACACCGGGATTAAACCACACCGCCCAAATACACCACCAAGCCACCATCCACTGACAAGCTGTGTAACGCCGCCACTGTTATTCCATGAAATTGAAATCCCTTCAGACCACAAAAATAAAAAATAAAAAACAAATTTTTTGACCGCCCAATTTCCCGGCTTTCCTACATGCTTTTAACTCAAAATAAAGTAATTGATTCTTCTTTTTTTCTATTTGACAAACTGCCACAAGGAAATGTTGAAGCTCATGCGAAAAAAAGTGGGTTGAATTAATTATTTTTTTCTCCCTTCGTAATGTCTACAGAGGATGTAGTTCCTAAGACGTTCCACGCTTTAGTGGAAAGCGCCGAACGGAAATTCGCCCGGCTTCGTGATGTCCCACTGCATCCCTACGGTGGCAGTGACATGGAAAATGGCCACTTCTTCCACAAAGCGTTTAAGGCTTACATGCGGCTCTGGAAGTACCAGCAGAAGAACCGGGATAAATTGGTGGAGTCGGGGCTTCGCCGTTGGGAAATTGGGGAGATCTCATCCCGGATTGGCCAGCTCTACTTCAGCCAGTACCTGAGGACGAGCGAGGCTCGGTTCCTGTTCGAATCGTACATATTTTACGAGGCCATTTTTAACAGGAAATATTTTGAGGGTTCGAGCAGGGATCGTGGGGTTAGGTTCAAGGAGTTGAGGTTTTACGCGAGGTTTTTGATGGTTTCTTTGATCTTGAACCATAAAGAAATGGTGAAGTTGCTTGTGGAAAAGTTCACGGAACTTGTTGAAGACAGTAAAGCCAATTTCCGGGTATGAATTACACTTTTTCTATCACAGATTCACAATTAAAGTTTTCAGCTATAAATTCAAGTAAATATGTGATTTGGACATTGGTATAGTCGTGTGCAAATGGAAAGGCTAGAGAAATAATCAATTGACTTCAAAATGCCTATATTATGTATGTTATTTAGCTCAATTCTTTGAGTTCATTAGACCCAAGGAAGTCAATCATTGTTTCCTTCATCTTTCTGCAGTAGAGAAGATGTATTTAGGGCATGATGTAGATTTCTTAATAGTGGATATTGTAAAAAGTGATATTTTTGGAGAATATACTGTTAAAAGGGTACAAAAAAGTTACTAGTCACATGCAAAATAATTTTATTGAGAGAATGTTTAGTTGAAAATGAGTTTGAGAAAATTGAAAATAAGTTTTAAAGAATCTGTACCAAACATTGATTTATTGTTTTTCTGATTGATTTGAAGCCTCTCTCTTTTATATCCAATCTGTTCATTTTATGTCATTTTGGTGCAAATCTTGATACTTGTTTCCTTTTGGGTAAAAAAAAAAAAAAAGAAATTCATAGGCCTATCACAGGTGTTAGACATCAATTTGCAATTTCTTGTTCCAAAGATTAAATTGTATTATATCAGAAATTTTAAATTTAATTTCAGCTGAGAACTTCTACGATTTCCTAGGTCTCTCCACATGATGGGCAGAGCTCCCTTTTAGTCTAATGCGTCTTCTTAGTATTCTTCGATGTAGTCAGTATTTAAGAAGGCTCAATTGAACATAGAGGCGCATAACCAACATCCGTGACACGAGGCATAGGCTGTGAGGCAAGCCAACTGAGTAATTTACAGAAATATAAAAGCACAAAAATTGTAAAAAATCATGAAACATTTTAAGAATGCCTTGTAAAACAGATTAACCAAATTAAAAGTCTAATTTACTAACAAACATGAAATAGATCAATCAAGTAGCAAATGTTAAGATCATGAATCAGTAATTTAGTAATAAAATTCTAATCTACTACTAGAAGTAGATTAGAATCTAGAAAAAAGTTATTTCAATTGAGTCACTCTTCACGAGTTAATTAGTAAATTTAACATTTTTGTTGAGGTGTCTTATGGCGTTGCTTGTGGCTGAAGGCCTTGGTAAGATAGCATGATAAGCTAACAATTGCCATTACAGAAAATTTAATTTCACAGTACTCATTTAATGGTTTACGCCTTTTCATTTTAACGCATCAGTTTATTCACTCATCGGAAAGATCAACATGATTTTGGATATTAATTTGTTGATTTTGTGCCCTGTTGACATTTTCATTTGCCACATAAGTCTCGCTGTTAGATACATCCTGAAATCCATTAAATCGACTAACAAGATATGTGGTCAGTGCTTAATTAAAACAACTCTGTGAGTTCGGTGACCACCTGTGCTTAAACAAAAAGTTTGGTGAATAACTAAACTGACACATTTTGAAAGCTTGGTGACCAACGAAGTTTTTATCTCTGCGTGATATTGTGATTTCCTCATCATTGTCACCGTCATCATCATCACTATCAATTCCTTCTCATTCTTTGTTGTCTTCCCCCCTTACAATGGTGTCGCCTCCTTACAAAATTTTATAAAAAAATATCTGTAAAACATTCTAGATTATGAAAAAATAGCCCAATAATTTGGAACCATTATTAAAATACCTAGAATAGGCCAGACAAACGAGCGCACACCTCAACTACTCTTAGATTGACACCCAAATCATAAATGTTTGGAATCCACATTATGCAAGGAAACATTGCTTTTGCTAAATCGAATTGAAGGTAATATAAAATTGGTCTATTTTCAGTATCATATCCACATTTTTCACATTTGTAATAGTAGCAATTCCAGTTCCGTATTAAGGTAAATATCGATATTGTGTCTAGCATCAATATCTTCACCATCATCATTATCGAATCGTTAGAAAACCTTCAGGCTCCTTTAGGATTGTTATCGAAGAAATTGTTCTGAAATGCCGTAAAGAAAGGAAACTTAGTGATGCTCATAGGACAAAAATAGGAATAGAGAATTAGAGAGAAGAAAAACTTTAAGGGAAGAAACGAGAATTAAGGACGAGATACTATTGCAAAAGAGAACTTTAAAACATAGGTTCCCTTTTATAGGGTAAAGATTTTGAAACTAATAACGTATAGGGCCCGTTTGTTTCTCATTTTTCATCCATAAAAATGAAAAATATGACCGTTAATTTTAAATTTCTATCTCTTGTGTAAGGCTCAATAACAGCTATATTTTTCATTCTCATTCTACAATAATGAGAATCAAACGGGCCCATAATATATAACTACTACACGAAATAACTAAGATCTAGTTAATCAAACTACTAAAATCTAATCTATCTTTACTTTGATAATAATGTAGTAATCTTCTTAGAATAGTTTCCATTACCCATCACTTATCATTGAGGAGTAAGATTTAGTAAGTCAAGGAATAAATACTAGCAAATCGAGGCATTAGCCTTGACAAATACACTCAAACTTGCGTACAATGAAAGCCTCATGTGAGGTGAGATTGAAGGCGTAAGCCTCAATCAACATTTCTAACAAGCAGTGTGACTTAAAGAAAGGAAACTTCTCTCTTATTTCTTAGTGAAGAAGTGTTAAGTGGTGTGTTTATTTTGCTCATTGGCAGCAAGGTCTGCTCCCTAATATATAACAATAGTGCTTATTTAAAGTCATCAATAAATAATGAATTCCTGACGACAATTGATTGGTTTTTATGGCAGGTATTTTTTTTTTGTTTTGGTGGCAATATAAATATAAAAAAATTAAGCCAATTTACCAATTTTAAGAAATTGTATGTTCATCGATGAGTTTGGTTCTGCGTGATGACTAGAGATTTGTGGGTTGTTCGGTTAGATTATTGGAAACTTCTTAAAATGTTTCAATATACAACGGCTTCAGGTGCTTTTTAGACCAGGAGGAAGGTTCAATTTTCAAAATGTTAGCATTTTTTCCATATATGGCGGTTCTTATCTGGAAAAATGTAGATGCTCTTGATATAATGTTTCTACCATATCGCAAGTTATTTTAATTTCTCCTCTATGGGATATGTATTTTGAACATTAGCCCACCTTATAGCAGTTAACTGTATATTTTATTTCCCAGGGAACCAACTTCAAAGAATGGAAGCTGGTGGTGCAAGAAATTGTTCAATTTACAAGAGCTGATTCAGCCATCTTGAACATTAAGCCTCTGCGTTACTGTGCCATGTTTGATTCCTATCCAGCCTCACTCCCATATGTTTCCAGATTCCATGCTAAGAGACTTTTAAAATTCCAAGATGCTGTGCTGACAAGCTATCACAAAAATGAGGTAATTTAGCCCCTTTTTGTCTCCCATTCTTTAAAAAAAAAGAGAGAGAGAGAAAATTTCTACATACTTATTTTCAAACACACATTCACTTAATAAAATATTCTACACGTATACTCAAAATTTTTCCATACTTTTTAATTACACATTCTCCAAAAATTCACTGTTCAAAACAATGTTTTTCCAAAAAAAAAAATGGCACCAAACAGGGCTTATATTGCTGGTTCTTACTCTGGGAAGATAATTATTCTGAATGATTTCTCTATGTAATATTTCAGGTAAAATTTGCAGAACTGACTTTAGACACTTTCAGAATGCTACAATGTTTGGAATGGGAACCTAGTGGATCTTTCTATCAAAAGCATCCCGTTGAATCAAGAGAGAATGGTAATATGTCCGATCAATCAGTTGTTTCAGGACTGATAGACATCAATTTAGTGGCAGATATGGTAGATCCAACTTTGCCATCAAATCCTAAAAAAGCTGTTCTCTACCGTCCATCTGCGACACAGTTGATATCTGTGAGTGCTGAAATCTTGATATTGTTGCTTGCTCTTTTATGTATAATTGATGCTTTGGATCAGGGCTTCAGGGAGAGTTTAAATGCATATTGATCTTTTAAATAATAAGTCTATTTGCTTGCATTTCATATGAATTTACTGTTTGATCGGTTGTTCATGTATTTACAGGTGATTGCCACAGTCTGTGAGGGGCTTCCTCCTGATAGTGTTATGCTAATATACTTGTCAGCACCAGGTTTCTTTTGGCTTAAACTTTATAACTTAACCTGGCTGGAGGGATGCTTAACATCATCTTAGACAACTGAAATCATATCTGAATGCAGGAGACACTGGTACCAATAATACTTCAGAAATCAAAAGCTTTGGTGTATCAAGCAAGTGTGCCAAGTCCAATGATCCTTCCTATAATCATCATGCACAGAACAATGGTCAGTGTCAAAATCATGTCACTATGAATGGAGACTCAAGTCAGTGTTTTGAGAATTATTTGTGGTTAGGTCCCAACAAAAATGGAGGTAGGAACATATAACTAAGCCTATATGATTCTTCATACTATTGAGAATGTTTTTCTCATGGTAGTCTTGGTATTATCATCTTATTTGTTCTTACAATTAAACTTATGCCTTTCAGGTTCAAATTTCCTCTATCCCGGTGATATAATTCCTTTTACCAGAAGACCTACTTTTATGATTATAGATAGTGATAACAGCCATGTATTCAAGGCAGGTTTTTCAGAATTTTGTAGAATAACTTCTCCCAACATTTTAGGCTCCAGGCACATATGTATACTCTGGTGGTAGTTATAGAACTCCATATGTTAATAATGTGATAATTTCGTTGCCATGCATTAAGCATCTTCTTTTTCTAGATTAGGAATTCACGTCCCCATAGTATTAATACTAATGTCAGCTTAAGTTTTTGCTCAATGGTATTCATTTGTTCGAAATTTGAATTATTGTCATAGCTTCTGCCTAAGCTGCTTCTTTAGTGCAGTAACTGCACTAATTGTGTAATGCTTTTAACATTGTGTAATCAGCTACAAGAAACTAAACCTTGTCCAAATACATTTGGCGTCAAATATGTGAATCGTCTTTCATTATTCATTTCTATTTGAAGCTACCTTTTTTAAAATACAGAATAAGATATGCAAAATGACTTTTGCTCTGTGAAAAAATGATTCCGACACAATTAATGTTAGTCTACATCAGATTGTTCTTGCTTTTGTAAAATCCTGTTTGTCAAGTACATGAGTGTAACTTGTATGAAATATGATGGTCTATTGACTATCTTACTCCACATTTACCAAAAATACTTTCTTGATCCCACGACCCTCTTGAGGTGGATATATATCAACCTATATTGGCATTTTCTGTTTAATCTACCCCATGAAGCACTTGCTAAACTGAAGTTGACAGTAGTTTTTTACATCCATCCTACTTCAATTTGTGCCTCTTATGTTTACTCGATTAATGTAGGTATACAATAGTTAAGGAATTGGTTTTAATTATGTCGTATAATTTTACTAAGCTCTAACAAGCCTTAATCTCAAATCCACAAGTCCCCTTGCCTGAATTTTTCTCGAGTATTGGTCTAAAAGGGGTAAAAATTTCTCTGAGTTGCTGATGTGTAGACTGATCTTCAGGTTCTACATGGAGCTGAAAGGGGTGAACCTGCTGCTTTGTTTCTTTCTCCTCAAAGGCCTTCATTCAAGGATCCAAGTGACACTGATATGGCACAAAATGGAAGTCAGTTCACTTTCTTCTTGACCGTTCCTTTACAGGCTTTCTGCCAATTGGTTGGTTTCAACTTGTCTATCGATGTCCTGGTAAGTGAACGGTGTAGTTAATTGAACTTTTCAGAAAGTAGTTTCAATCCTGTCTTATTTGTTAATGGATTTGTTTTCAGGACATGTACAATGCTTTGGAGAATATTATCTCTACTGCATTCTCTGAGTGGGAGAAGATCCTTTGTACTTCAACTAGCCTGGATCTGGTTTGGGCTCAACTTTTATCGGATCCATTTCTACGGCGGCTTATTCTTAGGTACTTATCTTCTGTTTCGCCCATCTTCTTCTAAATCACTTGGAGACAAGATTGAGAAACCAATAACTGAAAACGAACGTCTGATTTGAGTTCTGAAAGATATCACGTCGTATTTCGAGTGGTGAACTCTGAATCAGAAATTAGACTTGAACTGAAAATGAAAAGGACCCGTTATGTCTCAGTAATTAGAACTGTAGTGAAGTGCATTCAAGCTGAACAAGTTTTTAAAGTAAAAATAGAACCTTCCATTTACTACTTCGGTCTAGAAAGTTTACAAGCAAATATCAACAGAACTCCTTTGGATTTAGACTTCTCATTTTTGGCTCCTACAAATTGGCTAAACATCGGTGTTGTCATATATTTAGCATCTAGAGATTCTACGAATGCTCCTAAGACTTCAGCATTAATAATTTGAAGCTATCACGAAGCTTTGCAGATTAACGTTGATAAATTTTTTGGAGAATCTGATCAATTTGAAAGCTTTCCTTGTTGCTATAGCTTTGTATTTTGGTCCTATTTACTGCTGATATCAATTATTTGATGAAGGGGTGGACTTGAATGCTATAACTGGGAAACTTGTGAGGCTTCCACTAAACTCCAACTTTATAAAATTTAGCTATATGTAAAATTAGCAATTTAGTACTCTATTGTTATCTCCTTCTCAAGCCTACGCTGGGATTTGGTAGCCTTCTTAAGTACCAGATATAGTTCGCTGAAATTATTTAGAGCTCGCGGGATGGTTTTTACAATTTTCGAATGTAATTTTCATGCTTATAAAATATATTGTTCATCTCAGCCGTTGCAGTTCTTATTTTGTGAATATTCTTATAATAGTTTAAGCTAAAAATTGTGTATATGCTTTAATGAAATCTGTCCAGATTTATTTTTTGCCGAGCTGTTCTTACTCTCTTTCGCTTGCGAGAAAGTGGCCATCAATATTTGCCTGTTTGCATACCTGAACTTCCCAGTATCGTGTCTCCCAAGTCTGAAGCTGTACAATCTTCTATAAGCCGACTTGCAAATCATCTAGAGGTCGCAGACTGTTTTAGTTTTCATGAATAATAGCGAAGGACCAGAAATTATGCAGCCAATGTCCGAATGATAATTTGTAAACTCTAATGTGCATTTTTTAATACTGGTTGACAAGATACTCTCAGTACATATCAACGATTTCAGTGGAGTCAGCAGTTGATTAGTTGTAGTTTATGCAAGGAATTCTTTGGTGATTGTTGATCTTGGCTTCGTTAAAGTCTGTGACACTACTCTGCTCCTCTATATTTATGTAAATTTCAGCTTCTTAGTGGTTCAATGAATTAGGTCTAATTTGTTCATACCTTTTGTAAAACAGAATTGAATAGTTGAATGAGTTTCTTTGATGATGAGTTGGATATTATATCGGGGTGTGGTGAAATTTTTGACTTTGTTACCACTGGTTTCTGAATCATGTCAAAGGTTTTTTGATCCTAAAGTTTTGGCAAAGTACAAATCCTATAATTTTTATCTTTTTTTTTTTTTTTTGTACATCTCAGTATCATATCATTTTATTTTAATTATTGGGTTGTGCTGATGAGCTACACTTCATTGTAGATAGACCTTGAAACCTATGCAATTCTTTTAACGTTTACGAGGATATCAATCACCTAATTAATTATCTTTTTATATATACATATCGATCGTTGTAAGGATGCACAATCTTTCTCTCCATGTCAACCTGTTTATTCTACTAAAATTATTACTTTTTCGATGATCATCAATATTTGGTAAGTGTCAAAATTAAATAACAAAAATCTATTTATATCAATATAGAAATTGAGAAAAAAAAAAAGACGAAAAAATAATAGTCAAGAAAAATAGGACAATGGACAACATTTAGCCCTATTTGGGTTCCATTAAAAATGTAATTTGAGAAAAATACGTTTTGGAATAGTAATTTTTGGATAATGTGTGGTTAATAAATAAGAAAAGAAATTAGAATTTACATTTAATATTATTTTATTAGAGAATATGATTGAAAAGATGATAGAGAAAAATACATTTTTTTTACTACGAAACTTTTATCAACCTTTCATTGCGATTCTCAAGCACAAGCGGAATGGGAAAAATGGCTGATATAACTCCTCAACAACATCCAGGCTTACTCGGTGGCAAGTAAACCTGATAAGTAGCATTGATAAATGCTTTAGAAAATCAATATTACCACAGTGGCCACCCATTGTTTTTCATTTTGGACAAGAATTGAAATCATTTGCCAAATAAAGAAAAACACACTCCAAAGCTAACAAATTTGGACCAATAGCAATCGAGAATTTGAGACTACTCGATCCGCGTCACACCACTTGGTTTACATAGCGCCGTTAATTTCAGTTCAGAAAACACAACCTAGTACATTAATGACCGTGGGATTCCGTAATTGGGAGACTTCGGGATATTAAATCTTCGCCGTCGATCATAATTAACATCGAACCCCTACAACTCTTATATATACGTGCTATCCGTCTAGAGATTCGAACTTTACAATCGCTGCCCAGAGGAGGAAGAGAGAGAGGAGAGTTTTCTGTTCGAGAGGTGAGTTACCCTTTCTGTACTCTGTTTCAATTTGGTTGTAATTTATTTGAATTCAATTGACAAGTTTTTTCACAAACATATATGCGTGTGTATGTGCGAACATTTTTAGATTCGATTGAAGATGATTTTAGATATATGCTTAGGGTTTGAGGTTTGATTTGCACTTGTCGATCAGTGTTTCTGTCAATGTAGGCGTGCTAGATGTTTGTTTTTTCGGGTTCTCTGTTTTCTTCTCTCTCGCGTTCTTACGTTTTCTGTAATATGTTGAAAGTAGGGGTTATATGACCTAACATTAGGTTTGTGGGCTTGAGATAATGATATCTCATGAATGTCTGCTTCTTTGACAATTTTATGATCTTCAGCTTTAAGGTGTTACTCTTCCCCTCACAAAAAAGGTTGTAGTTCTTACCCTTGTTTGAATCTAAAATTGGTCGTGAGAGTACTAGTTCTTGGGATGTTTAAGTTTTCGCTAATGTTCTCTCTTTCTACTGATGTTGTACGTTCTCCCGTCAAATTCTATATAGCTGGCAGTTACTTTTCTGAATTATGTGTCCTTTGAGATTTGTAAACTTAAGGCATGGGAAATCTAATTTAATTCGTGGATTATGCTTTGCTATGTAGTTTTGGGGTTTCTCTATGAAAATTTTGTGAATGCCATTTTCTCGTGGTAATTGTGTGTAGATGGCTCGTACCAAGCAAACTGCTCGTAAATCAACTGGAGGAAAGGCTCCAAGGAAGCAACTTGCTACAAAGGTTTAAATATGTGTTGCTTGCTTTGCTATTGTTAATTTTGCGTTTAAATAGTGGTTTCCTTTAGGCAAATTTGATTTAGTTTAATTTCTTTATATAGGCTGCTCGTAAGTCTGCCCCAACCACAGGTGGAGTGAAGAAGCCTCACCGTTACCGCCCTGGTACTGTTGCTCTTCGGTAAGTATTCCTTTGCTTCAATTACTTGTTAGGCAATGCAGTCGTGTGTTGATTTCCTGCTGGTTTATTTTTATTAATGTTATGATACAGTGAAATTCGCAAGTATCAGAAGAGTACTGAACTGTTGATTAGGAAACTGCCTTTCCAGAGGCTTGTTCGAGAAATTGCCCAGGACTTCAAGGTTCATTGATAACATAAACTTTGCTTTTTCTTTGTTCATATATTTTAAAAAAGAATGATATTAATTTATTGCTGAGTGCATTTTTGTTTTGACTTGTTCTGTGGTTGCAGACTGATCTGCGTTTCCAGAGCCATGCTGTTTTAGCACTTCAGGAGGCTGCAGAGGCCTACCTTGTTGGTCTTTTTGAGGACACCAACCTGTGTGCTATCCATGCCAAGCGTGTTACTATCATGCCTAAGGACATCCAACTGGCTCGCAGGATTAGGGGTGAGAGGGCTTAGATTGACTAGATTCTATTGCTTTCAAGTCTGGTGGTGGGTAATGGTGGTTGTGTTCAGTTTTATCTCCATAAAGTGTTAGATAGGTAATAGATGCGTTCTAAACTCTAGTAGATCTTGATGGTGATTTTGGAAAGAACTTGGCTGGATGTTGGTGGTGCATGCTGTAATGAAATTGGTAATTGTGTTTTAGGATGCAAGTGTGACATTTAGTGGTGCTATATAGTGAACTAAATTTCTGTTTGTTTGCCATAACACTGCTTGTGTTGAACAATATATAACATGTTGCATCTAATGTAGTGAAAATTTGTTTTAGAAATTGTTTGGAGGTTTAGTTTCTTTCCATTATTCAATATCTGAATTACCTTTTGATGTATGCAAGTCCTGTAACTTGGGAGTGTTGTTATTAGAGTTAATTCAACCTTAACAGATTTCGAAGTTCTTGATTATGATAGCAGAGACGAATGGTTGTAAGCCTGAAGATTATGCAGTTTTATCTTACATTATTAGTTTTACTTATAAATTCGTATGCTGGACAATAAAGTCCAGTTGATTCCAGTTTCCTGGATGTGGATTAGAACTTTTTGTCCTGATGGTTTGAGATTAGAATGATGAAATACTTGTAACCCGTGTTTTTATTCCTTGTGTTTTTAGTTATAATGTAACCTGCTGGATTGAGATTAGAATGGTGTATTTCTGAGTTTAGCCGAAAATTCTGGGGAAAGCAAGTGGGAGTCCCGATCAAATTGGGAAATTGTGGCACCCTTTTGCACTTTTATCCCCAACTTTTTTGTTTCTTGTAATCGCTATCACTAATCTTTGTTAACCTTGAGGGATTGATCAATTGGTCAGGTTTTGAGTTTGTTTCTCAATGGTCACTAATTTGAATTCTCTCAAAACTATTGAGGTGAGTACCTGGTCGTAAACTTTAGGATCTAGTGAAATTAATTAAGGTGTGCGCAAAATCGTCCGGACATCCACAGTTATCAAAAAAAAAAAATGCCTTGCATTTTTTTTTATTATTTTTTGGAAAAAGAAAAAAAAAGTAATTAAAAATAAGTCATTCCTATAATTATGGCATGATTATGGCTTGAGAGATAAANCAACAATAGAAAAGAAGATATGCAAAGTGGCTATCTTTTAATAAACAAAAGAAAAAGAATGAAATATTTTTCACCGAATGGATGCTCGATTTCATTTTGTACTTTTATTGACTCCCCTTGACAGAAGAAAGCTGAGATGGTTCCCATGTTTCTTTTGGAATCCACCATTTGGTCCAACTACATTCCCCTCCCAATCCTTCCCCACAAAGAAGATTGTCTCTAGGGTTATATCCATAGCATCTTCCTGTCAAAGCCAACTTTGCCCATATGATACATAGGACTGCTAGACAGAACAGACTGAATAAAGGTTAATCTTCCATGCTTTAGACAAGAACTGTTGGTTAAAGATTACTTGTCCAAAACCCCATCTAACACTTGGTCAAAGGTTGTAAATTGTAGTTATTTCAAGGCAAAGAAAGTCGCGTTTTATATAGAAGACACAGAAATCTGATTCAGGGGTCAATCTATCCCCTTGCTTGAAATCATCTTCCTACAACTAGGGCAAGATTAGGTCTTCGATACCTGCACAATCTGTGTAACTGTTATAGTGACAACACGCGTGGGTGCTGAATCCACATAAAGTAGGATCTAAAATATGTGGCAGCATATGCATTTAATCAGAGGTTGCCCTGAGGGTGCGCGAGTTGAGCGACCGCACAGGCTTTATCAATGTAGGGGCACCAAATTTTTTTTTTTGTTATTTGTGTATTTATATGTATAATTATACATTTAAAATATTTATTAATTTTGAAATTTAAAATTTTAATTATTATGTTATATTAAATGGAACAATTAAAAGATAGACAAATGATGATTTTTATTTAACATTATTGTATTTTTTATTCATAATTACAAATCATATCTAGGCATTTTTATTAAAGCAAGGGAAATTATTCAAATGGTTTAGGCACCTTCATAGCTAATTTCAGTGTGTTGTGTTTAACTATTTTCATTTGTAGATTATTTCTTTATTAATTGTATGCATTTGATTTGGTATGATATGCAATTGCATAAGATACTAAAACTAAGAATAATGTAATTGACTAGTTATAATTTTCTTAAATAATATCCTACTTTAAATAATGTCGAGGAAAAAGTATAATTCGTAGGAAGAAACATTTTGAAGAAAATGCCACTGTAAACAGCACACAATCACTTGAAAATTCTTTCATAACTAATTATTTCCTTTATATAGTAAATCAAGCAATTAGATCACTTGACTGAAGATTCGATCAATTCAATTCAAATGAAAAAAATTTGGATTTCTAATTTTTTTTTTCTTTTTTTTTTTGACAAGTTAACACATTGGGTGATGCTGATTTGAAAGAATGTTGTGAGCATCTTGACTTTTTCTAAAACATAAATTTTTGTGATCTTGATGGCAAAGATTTGCTTCAAGAGTTAAAAATTTTGTGAAATTTTTCACCAAAAGAAACAAACAATTTTTGGTATATTAACTTATTTGAAATACTAAAAGAAACAAAGAAAACTTTTGATATATTGACTTATTTGAAAAGATTGGATTGCTTTTCGAATACATTTATTGTTTATAGAGTATTGCTGGCAATTAATGTTATTGTTGCATCTGCCGAAAGAAATTTTTCAAAATTGAAATTATTAAAATTTTATTTACAATCAACTATGTTATAAGAACGATTGAATGACCTAGTTTTGATATCTATTGAACAAGATTTGTTGGAAATTAAAGTTTAATTAGTTAGTTTACTTCTAGAAATACGAAAAGAAATATTTTTACATGATTTGTTGTATTTCAAAATTTACACGTGATATTTG
>OU503038.1:27008397-27028889 GCA_912172775.2 Fraxinus pennsylvanica
CAATCACAAATTTCTTTACTTTGAGAAGAAAATAATTAATATTAACCACATTTTTCATGGATCCCACAACTTTTCAACCATACATTTCAAAAACTTCTATTACAATCTACTAAAAATTCAATTTTAATCCCTCCCAAACACCCATACTTGATCTAATATAAAATAATAATTTCTTAGTAAAAAGTTAAATTAAGAAAATAAAAAAATGAAATTTTAACATAAAAATGACTTCTTGATCTCGAATAGTAAAAATAAAGAATTGCCTTCTTGAGAAAATAACAATAAATAATTCTTTTACTTGTACTAACAATCAACCCCTTGTTCAACTCGGATCGAGTACGAGGAAAGAATGATAAAGATCACTAAGTGCCTTTTTAATGCTAGTTCTGACAATTAGTCTGAGTACAATTTACAACCCAATTATTATTTTGGGCCTTACAAATTGGGTCATATTACGAAGAGACCCAGCATCCATACCACTGTTAAAACCGCCCGCCTCCCTCTCCCAGAGAAACCAGAATCTCTGCACTTTACACAAGCCAAGTAGCAGCCGGCAGCCAATCCAAGAAATCCATAATGGGAGGCCGAGGGAGGTCCCGTACCCAGAGAAAGCATTTCCGCCAGAGCAGAGAAAATGTATGGAAACGCCCCAAATCTGATGATACTCAAAATCCTGAAAATTCCAGCAACAGTACACCGGATGATACCAATGATAGCAGAGTTAATAGAGATCCCGGTTGGCAACCTTTTGCTACCCAGAACACGGGTTTTGATGAATATTACAAAGTAAGGAAGGAAAAAAGGAGCCCTTATGGGTGTTTTGATATTTAAGTACGGCGGGTTTGATTTAGCTTTATGAACTTGTGATTTTGAAATTTTTAGGAACAAGAAATTGTTTCCCAGGAAGAGTGGGATACTTTCGTCAAGTATCTTCGGACGCCGTTGCCTGCTGCTTTCAGAATTAATTCCAGGTTCATTAACACAAATGCACATGTTATTGGATTTTTTTCTTTTGCGCTGCGCCTGCATGCAACTGTTTTCTTTTCATTTTGTTTAGTATAGGCTTGATTATAAATTTGCCTGGCTCTGCCTGAAACGATATAAACACAGATTATTGAATTCTGTGATGTTTGTATTGGATTATGATTAAGATCTTTATCTGTGAAAAAAATGTAAATGGCTAGTAAATAGTTTTGAATAGAATAGTGGTGAGGTTGAACTCTCAAAAGAAGACTGTTATTGTGCTCTCCAGAATCCACTTCATTGGATAACATTTGAAGCTTCTCTATTATTTACATTCCCATTTCGTATGCTGGTAGTAGTATGAATTAAAAGTTGAAGAGTTTTCGCAATGCAACTTAGTAGGATGCAACAGTCTACCACTCGCTGTAGAAGATCCCGCATCTTTTACAAACTTATCATGCCCAAAAACCTGGCAAACATTACAAATAGAAGAAATAAATGGTTTGATGTTCTAGATCAGAAAGTAGCTCGGAAAACTATTTGCAGTTTACCTGGAAAGGTAAGTGCGATCAAAAGGAACTCTTTCACGGATGGCTGGTTCAATACATTCATCTTGATGCTCATATGTCCAAAGCATTATTTAGCCTTTGTTTGATTCCCATTTTTTCAAAATACATTTTTCTCTATCTTCTTTCTAACAACACATTCTTCAATGAAATAATATTACACACAAACCCAAAACATTTCCTTATTTTTTGACCACACATTCTCCATCAATTTTACTATTCCAAAATGCATTATTTGCCAAATAATGGGGCTCAAATAGGGCCTTATTCTTATTAGATAAGCTGTGTTCTCTAACCCTTTTATGCATTCTGGAACTGGAAAGATAAGAAGAGAAGAGAAGGTAGATTCTCCAGTGCCTGCTTGTTTTGGAGAGTGGTGAAAATCTCTTTTCATCAAATCTTGTTTTTAGGAGCTTAGGGGAAAAGTCAAGAGTTGATAATCTTTTAAGTCCATTTATTTGGTTTTCTAAAGCAAGAGTACATAAAATCTCTTTTCTTTGCATCTTGGTTTTCGAAGCTTTGGGAAAAATGAAGACTTGATACTCTTTTAAGTTCATTTATTTGGTTTTCTAAAACAATCCTGTTCATAATGTTAAACTCGATGGTACAAAGGAGTTCCATTTTCACTATCCTTCTCTTTCGAAGATGAAATAACTGAACAACCCGTTTATGGTCAAGACAAACTCACCACAGAATTGCAATCATGACTAGTAGGAGTTTCAATTCTACGAGTTGAGGATGTAGAAATTTTTTAGAGGGTTTTGTACTATCCTCCCCTCCTCCATCCCTTTCCCCAAAAGCAGACTTCCACATGTGAAGGTTCTTGAGGACCTAACTAGTCAAAGTCCTGTTCAACACGGTAAGTTATACCTGCATTTCAATAATTACACTCCAAGAACCTCAAAGTACGCTCACTTTCTTATATTCAAAACAAAATCTCTTTTCTTGAGTTAGTATTAAGACCCCTTATATAACCTTAAATTTCACGACTTAGTCGAATTATCACACTGAAAAAGGTTCCCAGTGCCAAAATGCCCCAAATCAGAAAATGTTGACCATCTCAACAGTGGTGTCGACACTGGCTTAAAAGCTGGCAGATATGAATTATTGCAGCTGTTTAAACCTAATATGGCATGCCTACAACTCAAACCATGATTTTACCCATTTAATCAAGTCGCTAGATCTTTGAATATTAGCAATAAGGATTAAGGTCAAAAATATTAAATATTTCCAATTTCTAACAACTTCAAAAACATATCCCTTTGCTAAAAATTTTGTCGTTAAGCATTATTACAGTGTAATGGTCTCCAAATACATGTTACTGTTATTATTCAGTTTAATCATCATTAATGTCTATTTCCCAGGTCCCTAATTGAAAACCCAAAATTTCTTCAACTTTGACCTTATTCACTTTTTTGAATGAAATCTTCTCCCTTTTCGTCTTTTAAGCTGTTCTTTCTAGTGCCAAACTCTAATTTGTGAAGGCTGAGGTTATGTGGAAGATTGATGGGGAAAATGGGTAATAACCACGATTTCTGTTGAGAGAAAAATGTATGGGAAACTGGGCCAGAAAGCGGCTCCAAATGCTACAAAATATTTGGTTGTTAACCTACTTCATCTGAACTTGGGACTGTCATTGAAGTAACTTCGTGATAAAATTAAATACGTATTTAACGAGAAATTTTGATTTTTAGAGATTTGATTTAGATTAGATTGGCTTTGATATTTTAATAAGATTGTGATGTTGTAGAAGTTCCCAAGAATGAAGTTCTCTACCACTATAAAAGTGGAACTAAGGTTTCAATCTATATAGAGTTCTCATATTGAATCAAAGACAAATCAAAATTTTCCTCCCCTCAAATTCTTTTCTCTTCTTTTTCTCCCTTCTCCTTTGATTCTCTATTTTCTTCCGTTTGTCTCTACTATTCTGCATCAAATATCTGTGTTACTGCTGAAACGTGTTATAATGTGTGTGCATGCATATTTAAGCCATTTTTGGAAGCATATTACTTGTGAAACAGGTTTAATGTGTTAATAACTTAAAAACTTGTTCAATCTATCATTTGTTTACATTTGGAAACTAACTTCTCGGTTTGACGTTTCTCTACAATTTGTCATGATAATTTGCTTTTAGATTTTAAACTAATTTCCAATTTGGATACCTGGAACTGATTTCAGGTGTAGTAATGCTCTTTTTATTTGTTGATTTTGCAGTAGTCAGTTCTATAGGGATATTCGGCTGCAGTTGGAAAATGACTTCACCATATCTCTCCAGGCTGAGGTACATTGATTGTACTAATTTTCACAATTATGAATGGACTTAGGTTTTGTAGAAATTCCAAAACAGCTTCATTACGCTAAATTCCTTAATTAAATTTATTATTTAGGATATCGATGGGTGTGAAGTGGTGGCAATAAAACCGTTGCCCTGGTACCCCAATAATCTTGCTTGGCATTCAAATTTTTCCCGGAATCAGCTGAGGAAGAACCAAACTCTTGAGAGGTGAGTGATACGTTTACTACCTATCTCTATTAACGCTTTATGGTATTTTTTATCAGACCCTTTGTGTATAGAATGATGCTGTCTATTGTTTTGTCGCATGAGATAACCATATATACACGAGCATAGTCATACAACCCTCCAAAGTTTTGTAAAAGTACTACATGTTAATATGGATGTTTTCTCTCTAAATTGACCCTGTAAGCTAAAAATGTAAGTAAATGCATACGTTAATTGGAAAGGAAAAGTTTTATATTTAAATAAGCATTGGAAAGGAAATGCCTTTTTTTTTTTGCAAACTACAAGAAGCCAGAATTTGGTGGTGGATTGGCAAAGCTAGTTGTTTCAATTAATTGTAGCCATGTGATTGCTTCCTGCAACTTCTTCCAGTACTTGCTGTATTTGACACTTGCGTCCCATTGGTTCTGACACAAGTTTAGTTCTCTCAAGGATGTCAAAGGAACACTTTATCGTGGTTAATTGTGTCACAGCTTTAAATTGAGCCCTTTTTCTAGATCTTGTATGTCTACACACTTAAGATTACCCCTTCTATGCCAACATCAACAGGCATGTTTGACATCTTAAATAGGTTATAAGAGGAGTAGAAAAACATTAACATGGTTGATGTGGTTGCTCAGGACCTACAAGCATTGTATCTTCCGGTGGATTAGGCAATGAATTAAATAGAAAGGAGAAAAAAGGATTTATATAGCCAACCCCGTACCTATTGGAACGAGACTTCATTTGTAGTATGCTGTTTCCATGTGATTACCATGTTAAATTTTTCATGATTGGTTGAATGGTTTTTCCCCCAGTTGAAATTGTAGTATTAGGAATCTATGCTGGAGATCATAAACTATAGATAAATGGTATTCTGGTTCTCAAATGAAGAGTTTTTTTTACTCTTTCTAGTCTTATATTTTAAGGGGAAATATTGATGCTTGCTGCTTCCGTCTCTGATTGCCAGCTGCCTATTTTTTAGTATTGGTTAAAACACAATGGTCCTTTCAACCCACTCCAATTCTTTATAGCAGACAAGCGTTTTGGTGAACATTACATGGTTTTTCTTACATATCTAACTTTATTATGAGTGAAGCAGTATATATGTTATTTGAGCCCTTTCAACTTATTTCAATCCTTTGTAGTACATAATGAGATTTGGAGACTATATTACATGGTTTTTGTTACACATTCAACTTTATTATGACTGAAGCAGTATAAATGTCATTTGACCACCTTTTGTAAATTTGTAATTCATGTACAGGTCTAGATCCAGTCTTTTAACAACTTTTATGTTTCATGTTTATCTTCTATATGCTACATTTTGTAATAAGGGGGTTCATCTATATAAGTTTGTATATCTAAGACTGACTTGTGTTAAGAAGCTTCTATGTTGAACACACTAAACATCCGACCATTGGTCAGTGATGGTTCCATTTACTGTTCATGGTTGTAACAAAACCTTTCAGGTTCCACGAGTTCTTGAAGCTAGAAAACGAAACTGGAAACATTACAAGACAAGAAGCTGTCAGCATGGTTTGTCAATTTTACTTCTTTTCTCTTGTTTAGTTTGAGCATTCTTTGAAGCTCTGGGTTTGACATGTTTATTTTGTTCATTTTTCTTTCCAAATTCAGGTTCCTCCATTGTTTCTGGATGTGCAACCACACCATTTTGTTCTTGATAGTAAGCTAAATTTATGAATTTAAAATCTATTTGTATTTAAATTTTGTTTCACATAGTGGCTGACTGCCTACACCTCAGGCATTCCTATTGAATGACCAATTTCCATGTATTCTGATTATTTCCTTTACTCAATGCAGTGTGTGCAGCTCCAGGTTCAAAAACATTTCAGTTACTTGAGATGATACACCAGATGACAGAACCGGGTACCTTACCTAGTGGAATGGTTCTATTACTTTCCTTTCTCTCCTTCTATATTTAATTTCGGTTCACTGCATTACATTACAAAAATAGCTAGTTTTAGCTTTCTATCTCATTCTTTTCCTTACATTTTTTTTTTACTTTTGTTATGTGCCTTCAATTCTTCCCATGATTTAGGTGATTGCAAATGATCTGGATGTCCAGCGCTGTAATCTTCTAATTCACCAAACAAAAAGAATGTGCACTTCTAACTTGATAGTCACAAATCATGAAGCCCAACACTTTCCAAGCTGTCATCTACACAGGAATCACATAAATAATTCTGAGCTTGGAAATGGTGAGGAACCTGGTATCACTCAGCTTCAATTTGATCGTGTCTTGTGTGATGTTCCATGTAGTGGTGATGGAACTTTACGCAAGGCTCCTGATATCTGGAGGAAATGGTAATATTTTTCATTGATACTTTTGGTTTTCTACATAAGTCTTGATTGTAAGAAGTATATCCCACCATACTCTTTTCACGTTCCCTTCTTCTTTGCAGGAATGCAGGAAATGGTAATGGTCTCCATGGCCTACAAGTTCAGATAGGAATGCGAGGTACATTTTCCAGTGATTCCATAGTTGTATGATGTGTAACTCAAATTTTAGTGTTCCACTTTTAACCTCAATTTCATATATACTGTATTGAGTAATTGAATATTTACTCAAGTAATTAAATATACCTTACAGTGAAACTATCTATTAAACTTTTGTATTGCAGGTTAGTTTTCTTTTGATTTGATTACTAAATAACATATATTTACCTACTGTTATACTGGATGAAATAATTACTTTGATAACTAACTTCTTATAGAAGTCATTTACATGGAAATCAAGATTGATGAAAACTTACAAATCTACAAATCTTTACTTTTTTTAATTCTTTGCAAAAATGAGAATTTCTAAAGCTTGATGGTTATGATTTGGAACTGTAGATAAAAAGAAGATGGTCATATTTAAAAAGGCTTAATAGATACCTAGACATTTTACTTGTGTGAGGAGAAAGCCTCAAAATAGACCAATAAATAATTCAATAGAATACGAAAATACATAATGTGGTCATAATAATCATATACCATCTTAAAAAATCCATAGTAGAACGAATTAACAATATTGGAAGTCTTTAACTTGAAAATAAACATAAAGTAGATCAGTAGAATAAAAGAAAATATTCCAAAAAGCTAAGACTAGTAATAGAATTTCTGGAAAATGCAAGACAATTGAGCAAACAACTTAATCATCTTGAGGCGTAGCCTTCAGGTGAAAACTTCACAAATGGCACTTGGGGCGGGGTTGAGGTGTTTCATGAAAGCCTCTCACGAGTCAGGATTCGAGGCGTAAACCTCAAATAGTTATTGTAAACAATGGGTTTAGAAAATATTATTGTACGTCTCACCATACTTGATTCCTCTAGTTGATGAAGCTTCATGTGAAGGCCAAGTGCCAAGACGGTGGCTTTGAAATAGTTGGCTTGTACAAGTTTTTTATGAAACATGTAGGCTTATCTGTTGGTAATTTAGTTGGAACGGAATATAATTTTTCTTATGAGAAAACATTCCATCCCGGTTTAGTTGTTTCTCTTTACTGTGTAGTTTGGTTGTATTTGTGGCTTGAGGTAACATATACAACTTTTTTTTTGTCTGTACCTTTCTATAACTCTTGTCATGCCTTTCTTGTTTCTGATGATAAAATTTGGATGTATTCAATAAAAGGGAGTCAGGAATAAACCCAAAAACCTGATAAGAATTAAAATTATTAGAATCAATCACACACTTCTATGCTTAACTGTTTGAACCCCTTTCAAAAATGGTAAAAAGAAAATTTCATTTCTACCCTGATTTTGAAGGGTATATGGTGAACTCTCTCTTAAGTTATAAGAAAAGATATAATAATATGTATTGTCATGACTTTTGGTCAATCTTGATTTACATATGCTAGCGCCTGTGCAAAGAGTCATTTATTGGAATGCATTGGATGCATAAAACTTGGAATGGAAGAACTTCTGCTAAAGAAATTAATTACTCTTTAATGTTTTAGGCCAAATATTACTTTTAAGTTCTATATGTACCCCAACATTAAATTTTACTGAGAAAAGCGCTAATTAAACATTTATGATTCTTATGGTTTTAAACGATCGTCATAGGTATAACGTTGCTTAAAGTTGGTGGGAGAATGATCTATTCAACTTGTTCAATGAACCCTATTGAGAATGAGGCTGTGGTTGCCGAGGTAAGTTGCTCAAAGAATCCAGTTTTTGGAGTTTGCTGCAATTTTTTCCATTTATAACCCCCCCAACCTTCCATTGTGAATATGGGGTGTACAAGGTGCCCCCACATGCTGACACAGACAATGCACAGTATGAATGAAAATTTATACCATATTTCTGTTTGTTTGAATAATGATCTACTCTACACCTTCAATTATAAATCTAAGAATTGTTAGGGTTAATACATGGAATTTGACTATGACTAAGAGAGCCCACCAATTGCATAGAAAAAGCAATTTGTTGACGGCTTTCTCTTATAGTGTCTCCTAATTCAGGGGGCGTATTCTCAAAAAGGAACCCTCACATCAGCTGACTTGGAAGAGTGAGACTCACTCCTGGGCCACCCTCAGGCGTACTTTGATTGAAGAAAGAGGAGTTGAAGACACCCCCCAAATAATATCTCTACTTCATTAATAGGCCCTCTCTCTTCTTGTACAATATATAATGTTTAAAAAGGCATAATTGGGTAGTGAGACTTTTTCCTTCCTGAGGTGAGGCAGGCTTAAAATGAAAAATGTCAAAAGGTGGTTAAAATATAAAAAAGCACATAATATATCGTAAACAACCTTCAAAATTCATAATAGAACAATTTTAGTGTGCAAACAAATAAAAGAAAAATTTATAAAGCAACAAAAAAGAAATTATTATTTTAGTTGGCAGGGCAGTGAACTATTCCCGAAGGATGTCAACAAGAAACACAGTTTTTAAGTGGACAATTAGCTATTCTAAAAAATGGGCCAATCGAATTATTATTATTATTATTTTTGGGCCCACACCTAAAACAAAGTAATTAAGGAGTGCATGCCTCACAAGTCTTGAAGTGGTGTGGTGGGGTGTGTGCCTCACCCACCTCCGAAACTGCCTTACAATCAGCTTCCTAAGTCATTTTTTGCTCGCTCTCTGAGACAAGCCTTAAGGAGGCCTTAATTGGGTTTTTAAAAACCGTGCCCACATGGACCTAAAAAAAAAATTGTTCTCTCCTAGAATTCCCCCCCCCCCCCCCCCCCCCCCCNTAATAACTGACTGATAACATGTAATAAATTAAGGTTCTATTCCAACACGGAACGAAAAGGACAATATATAGTATGGGTACCATTTTTTAGTATAAAACCCTTACATTTAGTGAAAACTTTTCTTACTAAGGATTGGGAACACCATTAATCACAACGTAGTGTGCCCGAAGCTAAATCTAGACCAACGGCCAAAACCCAGTATGACTTAGCCCATGTTTGATGGTCATTATTTTGAGAAAATAGAGTTTTGAATATTGATTTATTTATTTTTTTAAGAATGTGAAGTTAAAAATTAGGGAAAAATTTTGGATTTACCTGCAAAATATTTTATTGTGAAAATGTGTGATTGAAAATGAGTATGAGAATTAAAGAGTTATGGAAATAATGATTGTCAAACAGGGCTTAATTTTATTTAACTATACTTGCTACGAGTAATGGCCGCCTTGTTGCCTACATCACTTCGCAGAGAGGGGGAGCGTATTGAATCAATAGTTGACTCCAGTCACTCCTTTACTCCCACGCTCACCCTTGACTAAAGTGCTTGCCTAAAATAGTCGTGCACGTAATCTCTGACCATCAAACATGAAACACTTATTTTCATTTTAAGTAGTTGGGGATAGGATAACAAGCCCTTCCCACATGTCGAGTTGAATAAATGAATGCAACCTCAACCACAGAGATCTTTGATTTTAGGCTGCTGTCCTAATCCATGATCAGCAACTTTTCCAAAAGCAAACTGAATGGAATTGTTACTTACAATTTTCATATAATTGTATATTTAATTTGAATATAATCGTGCTTGCCTTTGAATTTATTATATCTTCTCTATTTTATTTAGTCAGACTATGAAGGTGTGGCATGGTATACTTCTAAATGTATGTGTACTCTGCAGCATCATACACTTCTCTCTCTAGCTTTCTCTTATATGGGGGTTCTTGCTTGTATCTGTGTTTATGGCATATGTTTTTGTGTCAATGTCTTGCCTACCTGTATATATTCATGTGCCTATAATGTTTTATTCCCCTCAGATCTTGCGTAGATGTGAAGGGTCTATTGAGCTCGTGGATGTCTCCAGTGAGCTGCCTCAATTGATTCGCAGGCCAGGCCTTAAGAAATGGAAGGTTAGTAATAAATTTCCAGTTGGTGTTTTAATTATTACAGAATATTCGGAGTAAGTACACAGTAAGCTGCAGTTGGTGTACACAGTTTTATGTTAGTTACTAGAATTTTGTACCTGAGGTTCTTGCACAGGATTTTCCATTTATCTTTTGCTAACAAAATTCTCTCTCTTTCTCAAACCAACTATTCTATGTCCCAATCGTCCCCCAAGAGGAGAAGCTCTGTATAGCTAGAAATCTTGACTTCCAACAAAAACAAATGTTTGCAACAAGTCAGTAACAAATCCATAAATAAATTCTGAAGATACTTGCAGCACTATGATTTGTCTCTTGCTTGCACTCTTCCGCTATGGTGCTTTGGATCATTCCGTTCTGGTTTGCCTGATGTTCTAGAAATCTGGTGGACCATGTTCGTAACTTTTGGTAGAGCATAGTGTTGAACCACGTTATCTAAAAGATTAAATAGATAGATAGAGACACAAGTATATCATATCAGTAGTCTTCAACACGTCCTCTCACGTGTAGCTACGTTCATTTTTTCCCATAAAAGCCTAACATGTGCACAATTCAGTTAAAAGGGTGGAGGAGAGACTTAAACCTAAGACCTTTGCATACTCTGATATTATGTCGAATTACTTGATCTAAAAGCCTAAACTATTAGATAGGGCCTCATATATATCATTTAATTATTATCTTCAAGACATAGGATCTCTAGGCACTTTTTTGTTCAGCGTTGCATTGGAAAGATTAGACTTCAACTCATGAAAGGGAGTTGGTATTATAGTTTGTTTGCTTGTTTTAAAGGACCTTCACTTTGATGACTTTTGAAAGATTGTTGCTCCAGTGGGTGGGATAACATGCTTGTGTTTGTTGAAATGCAGTAAAGTTCGATATCAATCCTGAATGTTTGCTAAAGAACTCACTAATTATCCGACTTTCCGGGGTCCTGTATCATTACTATAGCATTTCTTGAGGGGATTAATAGACTCTAGATAAATATATTTATCCCCTTTTTGACATCCATTATTTTCTAACTCTTTTTTCTGCATACCCATTTCAACCACACATCACATAATAAAATATTATGCACGTCAATTCAAAACTTTTCCCTACTTTTTAATCACACGTTCTCCTAAAAATCACTATTGAAAACATGGTTTTTTCCCATTTAATGGTTGTTAAACAGGGGCTTAGCTTGTGAATCACAGTTCAAATTAATCTTATGGATTAATTGTCTTCCCCGTGTCCTATCATGGACATTGTGTCTGGAAGACCTTAATGTTAAATCCCCAAGTTCCCAGACTAAATGTGATAGATATACTTCAACAAGAACTCCTGGATGTCAACATCTGTCATTTCAACTCTGGATCCTGAGACCCTTTTTGGGTTGATAAATTTGGTTAGAGCAAGAAAAAAGAATCGTTAGTTGTTGAAAAAAGTATATAATTTGAAAAAACAAATATATTAAATAACCTGAAAAACACTTTGGAGGTTCTTGTGCTTCTATATTTATTTCCTTTTGCATACTTTTTAACTCCAGTCACATGCCTCAATGTTCTCATCTGTGCAAATTTGATGTCTTCCATGAATATTTTGTAAATTCAGTTCGTAAATACTTGAGGGCAGCTATTAATGATCATCGATAATATATTTAAAGATAAACCACATGTAAACTTTGTCTAGCCACGTTATCTATTTATTGATTCTTTTGCATTTAATTTCTATTAATCCAGCAAATTCCATACTCGATCTCAAAGAAAAATATAGAATTCTGCAGAAAGATGTATTCGATAAAAGTCGAATGTTCGGTTTGGAGGGAGATCTTTCATATCTTTTGAGATCCACCCTACAATATGGATAAAAAAACCAAAATAAGTGATTTTAGCCCTTACGAAAAGAAAATAGATTCTTGAACCCCTTTCACACTCATGTCACGTTGAGGTACCGCAAAAGATAAAACAGCAAAAGCCGATCCAATTTATCATAATCGATTAGTTAACATGTTGGTTAAGTGCATTCTGAACATGGAAAAAAATCATTGGCTTATCATATCTATCAAGCCATGAAAATAGCATTTAATTGCTATTAATCCATTTTGCTGTGCAGGTTCGAGATAAAGGGGTGTGGTTTACATCTTATAAAGATGTCCCTAAATATCGAAGGTCTGTAGTTACTTCGGGCATGTTTCCCTCTGGTAAAACATACGAGGAAACATCTGAGCATGATCATGAAACTGTTACTACAGAATTAGTTGAGAATGGTAAGGAGAGCACTGGAAATGGACTCCAGATGATTGATGTTTCTATGGTTCCAACTCAATGTTTGGAGGCAGAAGTCTCGACTCTACCTTTGGAACGTTGTATGAGGATAGTGCCTCATGACCAAAATACTGGGGCCTTCTTTATTGCTGTTTTTCACAAGCTTTCACCTCTTTCTGGTAAGTAGAAAAATTCATTCTGATTGGGTAAACAATTAGAAGTTCTGGGCTTTCTTGTAATTCTGGAAAAACTGATGTAGAAAGTGTAAAATGACATGGTTCTTATTCAAAGTCTTAACAAAAATAACAAAATAGGATGGAGTAGTATTTTACCTAAATCTTGCATTTTCTACACAGTATTCACATTATCTTTACCTCTACAGTGACGCAGAAAAAAACTGTCAGTCTTCCTAAGAAAATGAATTCTAGTAATGCTCAAGCTGAAATATTAAAGAATGAGGTGAAAGAAGATTCAGATGGGGTGGAAATTGATTCAACTGGAGGCACTGAGGGTCAACTTTCTGAAGCCAATATTGATGCTGATATACTTGACAATGGAATCGATGAAGATGCTTTGGATACTGACAGTAATATAATGTCAAAAGTAACTGAAAAAGAGGAAGCCCAACCTTCTCCTGATACGAAAACTGGTGCCGAAGTGACGAGGGGTAAAAGAAAGCTACAGATTCAAGGAAAGTGGAGAGGAGTTGATCCTGTTCTTTTTTACCGGGATGACACTGTTATTGACAGGATAATGGAATTTTATGGAATTAAAGAATCCTTTCCATTTAAAGGTCATCTCATTACAAGAAACATAGACAATAACCATGTGAAGAGAATATACTACATCTCAAAGTATGTGAAGGATGTTCTTGAATTGAACTTATTAGCTGGCCAACATCTTAAGATTGCTTCCGTTGGACTGAAGATGTTTGTAAGTTATTTATATATTTGAATCTTTTACCGGTTTCAAAATAAGTGTCTTTTTTTTCTTTTACTTAGAATGGTAGGAGAAAGGAACATAACTTGTTTGGAAAGAAAATGTTACTGTAAAGTAACTTCTACTTTTCTTAAGCTTAACCAAAAGCATTAAATAAATAAAAAACCCCGATTGCTATTTTTGGTTCATCCAACAGTTTAGTGCTTGGGTGGATTTTACTCTTTTCTTTTCACCTGCTATTTGCAGTGATCTCAGTTAATAAAATGATGTTTTTTTTAAAAAAATAAAATAAAATACATTTTCCCCCTAACTTGCCTCTTCTATTATCTTGATGGTTGTATTGAATATATTTTCTTCTGATTTCAGGAAAGACAGACTTCGAAAGAAGGGACAACTGCTCCCTGTCTATTTCGAATATCTTCTGAAGGATTGCCATTGATTCTTCCACATATAACTAAGCAAATCTTATATGCATCTGCAGTAGATTTCAAGCATCTATTACAATACAAAATTATCAAATTTTCAGATTTCGTTAATCCCGAGTTTGGAGAAAAGGCTTCAAAGCTAATGCTAGGTTGTTGCGTGGTGGTTCTGCACAGAGGTCTGTATGTTGTTGTTGGAGTTGACAATGATCGATTTATGATTATTCCTTGTATTGTGTTGTGAACAATTTCTGAAATATACATCGCATCCTGAATTTGTTTGTTTCCTGCAGACGACAAGGACTTATCAGGAGATGAGCAAGTGGATGCATCGGCAGTTGCTATTGGATGTTGGAGGGGTAGAACTAATGTAGCTGTGATGGTGACTGCAATTGACTGCCAGGAACTGTTAGAAAGGTTGTCTGCGCTTAAAGCAACAGAAACAGCCCCAATGCAGGATAATAGTTCCTCCCAACTCCAGCTTAAAGCAACAGAAACAGCCCCAGTGCAGGATAATAGTTCCTCCCAACTCAAGGCTGATGAAATCGGGCACAAGAATGATTCTGAAATTAAAGAGGACATTAAAGCCTCGACACCAGAAACTCTTGGTTGAACCAACAATTTTGGAGTTCTCCTTGTCTGTTGTACTTTATTATTTATTTTAGAGATTTGTGGTCAAAGTGTTGGTAAACAGAATAAAATTTTTCGGAGTTAATTTGTCATCCCTTCAGTATTTGAAATGTTCTAGCAGTTGTGCTGGAAATAGATTTGTTTCTCTTTTATTCAGTTGTCTTTAAGCTTGCATATAAATGTCCTATTGTCAAAGTTTTCCTGTTACGTTAAAAAACTAAGTACACATGTATTTTTGACCAAAGGGTCGATCGTCTTAACTTTGTTACTTTTTATTTTTAAATCTTGTGAAGTGTTGTCCAATGCAGCTTACCAAATAAATACTAGTTTAAGTGCAAAATGATTCAAGCTATACACCTCAGATCAAACAGTAGAATGGTAAATAATCACAAATGTAATGAATAGAAAGCACAACAAATGGAAAGGCGACTGCGAAAAAAATATTCATATTACAGCGGAGACCAGAAGACCGTCCGAGAAAGTACTTTCAAAAGAGATGAAAAATAAAGAAACGAATAGATGATCACAAAAACAAATCTGCCACTCTGCTATGTTGTTTTCTCCCCCACTGAAATCACAACCATTTCTCTACAACCAAAATATAACAGATAATTAAAAGAATCACGACACTGAGCGTAGAATAATAGATCAAGACTTTCAATCCTAGGTAAAAAAATCATGATCTACAGCACATCCTGTTCTTTTCTGGGATTACTTGCGCAGGACCGGGAATAATAATCTTCTTCCCAGATAAAGACGCAGGATTGCCATTAGCTCGATCATCGCCCGCGACAAGATTTTTCTTATTCATGATGTTGAAAATCTCGGTCAACACAGTCAAGAACGCATTCTCAACATTTGTTGCTTCCAGTGCCGAAGTCTCTAAGAAGAAAAGTCCTTCTGTCTGAGCAAATTCCTTGGCATCCTCGGTGGGCACTGCACGCTGGTCTTCAAGATCACTTTTATTCCCAATGAGAATGATAACAATGTTCTTGTCTGCATGTGCGCGCAACTCTTCTAGCCAACGGGGTATGTGGTCAAAGGTTTGGCGTTTAGTTATGTCATAAACTAACATAGCCCCAACAGCTCCCCTATAATATGCACTCGTGACAGCTCTGTATCTGTTCACAACACCGAAGAAGACAAATTAGAGAAGATAAGCATTCTGAATGATTCTTTTCAATAAATAAACAATAACACTGGGTTGTCCCACCAAAGAAAGGAAAAGGCAAAAGCAAACTACGCACAAACAGTAGCAAAACCCATTTTAAATCCCTCCCTATCCACCACCATATTGTGTTCTTGTATGTTCTTGCAATGGAATGAAAGACGAACAATCTATCAATATATGTCGTGTTTGATTTATATTAAATTGAAAATCTGCAATCTCCTTGTGCTTAATGTCTTAATGCTTCATATAAATTAAGGGTGTGTTTTTGTCTCCCATTATTGTGAGAAAAATAGAGTAATGAGTAGTATTTTTTGGAGAATGTGTGGTTGAAATTTAAAGTAACTTTATTGGTTTGTGTGTTAAATATTTTATTGGGTGAATGTATGGTGGATAATCTTATTGTAGCAAACAATTTTTAGGAATAATGATAGACAAACAGGGGCTAAATGGTTAAAAATAAAAGAAAGTTAATCACCATAGTAGGTTTTTATCATTATGCAAATAAGAACATTAACCACCATATAACCCAAATCACACACAAAAAAACACCAAACAAGATTAAGTACAGGTGACCAAACAATGAAGAACACTCAATGGAGCTAACAAAAATTTTATTGTTTTGTTTGACAATGTACTTCCAGTTGATGCACAGTTTAATTTCCAATGATCAGCAATTTAAAATCGTTTTCAACTCTTAATTAACTCCAAAATATGAATTATAAAGAAGTAAAGAGAAATATGAACTCTCGAAATTACAAGTTAAACTAAGAAGAATTAGAGCCCGTTTGGCAGGACTTTGCTTCTTATAGAAGAGCTTTCTTACCTTAGGCCAAATTCCTCTAAAAGCTCTTTTAATCAAACAACACACTTCTAAAAATTATCCGTCTCATAAACAAATTTTGGCTTTTCAAGAGCCCTTCCAAATGGCCTACTACTTGTAGATATTCCATATGCTGTCTAATTTAGTTTCCACATAGCATGATAGAAACAACAAAGTTCCCTTCACAATAAAATGAAAAATGTATTAAATCGTTGCCCTCTCTTAATAGCATATAGAATTGGCGACTTGTTGAGCATTCTATGACTTCCATAGGTTTCTATCAATTCTCCTTGCAAACTATTGATAACTAATGGATAAAACTATATTGAACTTCCAAAAAAACTCATGTTATCCACTAAGCTTCATCATCTTCAAATTTGGCCATTAAACTTAATATATTGTTACAATTGAGCCACTCCTTTATTTACCACAACTAAATTGTCCCATTAGTTTTGAAAGGATCCAAATGCAACAAACATTTAACTTCAGGGATTCAATTGTAACTAATGACAAATAAATCAAAATAGCACTAAAGACATAATTTTTCATTGCAAACTAAATACTGCAAATCAAACAGTCCCCTGCCAACGTAAACAACTGAGAAACACCCCAACATCAATCAGACAACGTTAATTCTAAACCAAAATTAAACCGAAATCCGAAAAGCAAATCCACAAAAGATCAGCTATGCCAATTGCAAGAAACGTATTGCAGAACACAAAACTACTTAAATCACATCATGAAAACACTTAAATTCTTAATGTTTTCTTAATTAGTAGGTCCATCCACAAGTAAATATTGAGATATAGATATGTAACGCAGATGTGCGTGTATGTACCGTTCTTGTCCGGCTGTGTCCCAGATCTGGGCTTTAACGGACTTGTGCTGGATTACAAGAGTCCGGGTCTGGAACTCGACACCGATGGTGGACTTGGAATCCAAACTAAACTCATTTCGTGCAAAACGGGACAGTATTTGAGACTTTCCCACTGCCGAGTCACCAATCAGCACCACCTTGAAGACATAGTCTATTTTCTGGCTTGCATCTCCATACCCACCTGCGTTATTTGCCATTTTCACTTCCTTTTTCTTTATCTCTTTAAGGTTTGTGCCTAGAGAACAAGAGAATGAGATGGAAAAGAGACACGGAAACGGAAGAGACGGAATGATTTGTAACAAGTCCAAATCGGGTCTTACAAAAGTACTCATTTATTGGATGCCCATTTGATGAATTATAATTGATGGTTGATTTTTCTTACTTATTCAAACAAATATTTTCTTAACTAAAATTTTGATAAAAGTACATTTCTATGATAATATAAAATACATGTGTTGGCGTGTAATATACAAAGGGTTGAACAACAAAATCGTTCAAATTGGTCCCAAGAGTGGGATTATCAAAGGTGAAGCATTTTGGAATTAAAACTTGTTTGAGAGGGATTTTTGGGGGAAGAATTGATTGTGTATAGTGATATGATGGAAAATGTATTGTTGAAAAAGAAGAAAAAATTATTGATGTGATGGAAAATATTATTTTATTGAAGAATGTGTGGTTGAAAATGAGAATTGATTTACTGTAGAAAAATCTAAATCTCTTCCAAACAGGGCCTTAATAGAGAGGAATAGTGCACAATATTAGCGAATTAATTCTTACTACTCTTGGAAAGATCATAACAATTATTTTAATATAAAGAATTAGATTCTTACTACTTTTGTTATAAAAATTCTCCTAATGTCACTTACATAGTTTTATTTATTCTCAATAAGGATCATTCTTATGTTGTGTGGCAATTGATTATAGACAATAAAACAGTTCTATATTTATTCATATAACTAGACTTATAATGTCACGTAACCTACCTTATACTGGTCATCGTCTCCGGTGAAAATAAATAACATTTTTTTTATTGGATCTAGCATTTAATGTCAGTATAATGTAAATGTGCTCTCACATAGATGTGTGTTATGGATCATGAGAGAACCATAACTAAAAAGTTAGTTGTTGAGGTTGGAGTCGTTGGACAACCTACATCCATGTAACCCTTGCACAAAGTCCATACTTTCAATGTAGGATTGAAGTATCGTATCTTGCAACAATATCATGACAATAAGAGAACTATATCCAAAAACTAGTTGTTGATATCAGAGTTCCCAATTCATATAAATCCACATAAAGCCTATACTTTCGATGTAGAATTCAAATCTTGCACCTCACGACAATACCATGACAACCCACCACCTTATATGATCTCGACGCCCACATCGAATCGACTTTACGCTAGCCATGGCTAGTCCTGCAACACAATTATGCTGGAGTGGCAATCCACACTACAATATTGCAATCTAGAGAAACCCCACAAAAAGTTCATACTTTTAACGTAAGATTCGAGTGTGAGTACCTTACAACAAGATGATGGTTAAGTGTTGAACATCAATAGTATAGCATTATTAAAATTATTCAGAGTGCATTTTGGATGAAATGTCAGAGCTGAATTTCCCTTCTGCCAGAAATAAATACGACAACTAGTCTCTGTCTCGGAATAGGAACGGTTGGATGGTCCAAGATTTACACTTTGGCATTAGAGGTATAATATGGGTTGAACTGTTTAGACTTTGCCCAATTAATTTACCTTTGTCACGGATTAGTTGAGTTTGTTTTGTTTTATAATAAAAGTTTAAAATTTTACAATTAAGTTATCAAGACCTTCAGGCTGGTAATCTACCCAAATCGAGAAATTTAAAAGTTGGTAAAAAGTGAACAAACATCATGTTTCAGCCATTTCCTGATGTGGTTTCTTTGCAATTGGTTCTTAATATGGCAACATATACCTGTTATCATTTTTTTATTTTTGTTTTCCAGGTTGGGCACCTTTACTTCTTTCATGTCGATAAATGTTAGTGGAACGCTTGCTAGTTAATTGAAAACAAGAAACGGGAGAGAGTTCTAAATCTAATAATGTAGTTGCACACTAAGAGCGTCCTATTCATTTTTTATTTTTATTTTTTGGTTCCATTCATTCGTGTTAATTTCCTGATATGAAAACTAGTTTCAGAAATGAAACTTGGAGACTCTTCAAGCCATTCTGTAAACACGAGCTACATTGTTGTTTGCCTCACCCCCTGCTGAAGTACATTCAAACAAAGGAAAATACTGCAACAATGAAACAATAGATAGAAGAAGGGTGCCCTCTTGGGCACGAGTAGACGGTTCTTTAACTGGCATAACTATATTAGTGCAGTTATACTCCATGAGTGAGATATGGAGAGACTGTGATTTTGCATACCATAATCCTTCCAAGATAGCGTAGCACTCGGAAGAAAATGAGAAATCTGGCCATGAAAGAACTTGGAGAATGCAGCCAAAATCTGTCCGTGGTTAAGCATGTTGGAGTATTGAATCTAAAATTGATAGCATGAAAATAAAACAAAAAGAAGAAAACGACAAAGCAAAAGAAAGGAGGGAAACTTAGTTACAGCCACCTGCATTTCTGTTACAAGTCAACTTCTATTTCAATTAGCTTAATTTCTGTTATCTTGTTATTTGAGTTGTTATTCCTAGCCGGTAGTTTCTTTTATAAATAGTGCCACTATCCAATGTAATCATTGATTCGATCAAAGTTTATCAATGAAGTAATTTCATCTTTTCTCAGCTTCTCTCTTCTGTTGAACTTCATCATGGTATCAGAGCCTCAGCTTCCGCAAATTTCCTTCTGGTAAACCGGATCGTTTCCTTCAGACTCTTTTCTGAAGCTACTGGTTTTTCTATGCACTTCATTCTCTGAGCATGAGTTCTCTCACTCCTATCGCAAACCCCACTACAAACTCTAGTAATTCAGTCATGAATCCCTCAGATGATTCCTCAAGTCCTTGTTACCTTCATCCCAGTGATAATCCTGGTGCAATGC
>OU503038.1:27077296-27088286 GCA_912172775.2 Fraxinus pennsylvanica
CAACTTTGTCCACATCAATAAATAAATAAAAAAATAAATAAATATTCTTATAAAATTTTAGACGATAATAAATTTAAGGTCTACTGAAAAACATGTTGATAAATTGATTTTTTGACATTTCTCTTTGTCCACAGGTAACTTAGTAAGTAAATTGTTACTAAATTTATCAATAATTACTAAGTTTCTTTTGAAATTTTGTCAATAATTTTATGACAATATATTCAGAAAGTTTTTCCTTAGCTAATTCAACAAGAATACCCATCTGACAAGTTGGTCAAATCAAAATTTGGAAAACAACCAAAAACAGAAAACAAATCTCACTTACAGCGAAACCAAAATCAGAAAAATTGTGTTTTATTACATAACTTACATCACATTCCTACACAGTGGTGCAAAGATTTATTTATGTTAAGCAGTAAAAAAAATGCAAGAAATTACATTGTTTCGCAACATGTTTTGTTCTATAAGTTATATTGTCTATTATAAAAAAATATGTTAGTGTTTTTTAACGCAATTACATATCACGTTATGATACATTGTTGTGAATATTTTCATGCGTTAGTACACAATTGCACAAAGTAACACGGGTTCCATGACATATTTTATTACATAACTTACATCTTCTATTGCATACTAAGCTACAATGTGTCTCAAACCATGTATTGAAAAATCTACATGTTTATATTGGTGTTTCATATTTTGTAAATTAAAAAAGTGGAATACTAAAAGTGGAATTTCAGACCCAATTAAAGTAGTCCATAAAATTTTCTCACATATCATAAAACCCAAGAAGTAAGCATGCCACCCCCAGAGGCAACCAGTCTAGTCACAAAGGTTTTACTATAAAATTTGAAGCAATTCAAGCAGCAAGGCAAGGTGACCCTCTTGAGTCTTCGCACCAAAATTTTGAACAATGCACAATATGGATAAAAAAAAAAAGGGAGACATTTGTACGTTCTGAATCCTTCTTTTGTCTCCACAATTGTGTCTATTTAGGATTTTTCGTTTTAGATATTAAATTTTTTCATTCATCGGGTTGGATTGAATTGAATTGGGTTTTAATTCATAACTCGAGACCCGACCCAACCCGAGCGCAAATTTGATTTTCCATCTCAACCCAATTGAACTTAAAAATCAGTCCAAACAGATTAGTTTGGATTAAATTGATCGATTTGAACGGTTTTGATTAATTTTTGTCCAATCCTACTATTCGCTCCAAAATTTTGAACAATGCACAATATGGATATTGAACCCAACTTCCGATTAAATCGGAAGCACAAACAGACCAAAAGATGTCTAGTATAATTTCCACACGTATTATCAAAACTAACCCGGACCAATCGGCTCAACCTGCAAAATCCAAAAAACCGGTGGCCACTAATCAAGTGGTTATTCACACTATAGTGCTTTTATAACATCTCTCCCTCATCAACGTGGGATTAATAAAACACCTTGTAAGATTCATTTTAATTACAACTAGCTATTTAGGAAAATAATCCCACAAAACAAGATAAATATCAATAAGAATAATCTTATCAACTTTCCGTATCTTCAACAACTCAATATGGTATTAAAGTCCATTAAATTCAAACAAACAATCAGACATGATTAATACTCAATAAGCATACGATTTTTAAGATTAATCTGCTTATACGAACCACTATCTTGCAAGGAATATTAAGGGATAAATTTCATATTCATTAAATGCTGAAAAATATATCAATGTATAAGTGATTAGGCTACTCATCATAATAAGATTGACATTTTAATATGATATTAGAGCAGACAATGGTCATGAATTCAAATATTGTCATCGTCCATTTAAAATAATTGTACACATGTTAGGCTTTGATGGGAAAACTTCTCTAAGAACTCGAAAAAAAAAAAAGGATCTTGCTTGTCGGCTATGCATCGGGTCTCTCTCTCCCACAAGGCAGCTTTATTGCAGACGTTAGCCATATTGAAAGTGTTTTCCAGAACCAACCTCTTGGTATTTCGTTCTTATTCAAATTCTGGGCCAATAAAAATGTATCAAATGAGATTTTGTCCTTTCCTTTCCGATGAGTAGCTTCATCATTGATCTCTCCTCTTCTCGACTGTTGACTTGTATGTCCAAACAAGGCTTAATTCGAAAAAAAAAAAGTTCTATGCACCTCCATGAATAAAAATTCCAAAAACTAGCACCCTCCTACATGTTCGGGGCTGTGTCAATAATAATATTTCCAAGAATATACTTTGAGAGGAAAAAGAAGATGAAAAAAGGAGCACTATGGCTAAAATGATGAGAGGAAAAAAATATTTTAAGCTGAAGAAAGGAAAAAAAAAAAAAGGAAAAGATCAAAAATAAGAAAGAAAAGAAAAACAAGGGGGAGTGCTAAACGGGGTTCCCGCCAAAGCCAAACCAAATAAGGTTGTGCTGCAATGCAATCATGGACAGAGACAAATAATGAACTGAATTGGTCCCTTTGATCGCGTACTTTGAGTTTGAAGGGAAATGTTTCCTACTTGTCTAGTTTTAAATAGGAAACATAGGGTCGTAGGCGGGATCTTGTTGCATATAGATATCAATAGTTCAATAATCATCAACGTCTGTATTAATTTCTGACCATGCAGAATTTTCATTTCTATTTTTTCATCTTTGATCTAAGGTATTGTCTTTAATTCTACTCTTATTATTCACAATCCATGAACTTCCATAAATTGATGAGAATAAGCAATGATACACTGTCTATTGCTATTGCCCAAAAAAAAAATTAATGTCTTTTACTTCAATATTATGAACATATATCTTATTGTTTAATAGTCCATTTTCACTCCTTTTGCTATTTCTTTCACTTTCTTCACTGAACTCTTCGATCCAAATGGAGCCTAGTTTCTTCTATTCCTATTTTTCTGTAATTATTTTACAAAAGTAATATTTTATTTTTAGGATTTTCTGAGTAATTTAAAAGATTACCCCTTCGTGGCAAGTAAATTTAAATTTCTATCTAAACAATATTGAAAAGATACCTTCAATTGATCAAACAACGCAAAGTTATTTCCAAATCAATTAATAACCAATGGAATAATATGCAATGAATGAAACCAAATACTTCCCTATCAATTTCACAAAGGTTGGAACCAAAATGGATTATACAGGGCCAAGATTTATGACCCAAAACTACACAAGACAGCACCACTAGAAGGAATAAAAAATCACCCTCAAAACCTTAAGAGAAGGCAGCAACGAAGCGGTAGCAGCAAGGCAGAGAGAAGAAGCGAGGAAGGGTCGAACCAATAGCCAAACCGTTGGCAAGAAGAAAGGCAACGGGACAGAAAGCAAGGAGTAGATGAAGCACAAGGAGCAACCTTGATTCTCTCTCAAATGGGGGCTAAGGAATTCCAACCAGGTGTAATTCCACAATAATAAAGCAAGAGGACAAACATATATAAACACTTCAGGTCAAGTATATGGATCAGGCCCAAAATGCAAAACTCGCTACAGCATCACTTTATGAGCTACCAGTTGTGTTTTTTGAGTCAACTATTAATCATAGTATCAATAATGGGTTTTAAACGAAACTATATGATTTTAATTCGATTCGAAAATTCATCATAACTCCGAGTTTATTAGATATCAAAATACCCAACAAAGTCAAAGTAATTTTCTTTATGTTAATTACTCGCATAATTAAGAGCAATCTAACCACGTGGTGTCAACTAAATCATTAAGTGTTGGTTGGCGAGTATGTGTATCCAGCCAAACTAAACCTAACTACAACCACGAAATAAAAACTAAATAAATTATATTAAATTATTTTTAATAAAATAAATGAATTAATGAGCTGTAGAAGAATCTTTATATTGTAAGTTACTGGATTCTTGAAAATTATGGAATATATATTTAATATTTAAATATTGGTTCTTGTGTGTTTGTTGCAACATCACATTACTTGATTACTTGTTGGTTACAAAAACATAAAGAAATAATTTTTTAACTCTCTAATAGTTAAAATTGTCAACAACTTAATTTAGCACGCTATCTAGTATGGGAAATTTCATTAGATGCTTAAAATTACATATTTATTTCACGTCAAACTTGCTATTGGTTTTAGTCATTATAGATTGAAATAGAATATTCAAATCTAAACAAAATTAAAATGTATACTATCAAATTAAAATTGAATGATAAATGTGAAGTTCTTTCTTCAATTTTTTTTTTTTATATCCTGCCTTTGATAAAAAAGAATAGATCTTCTTCGTGTTAGGGGAATAAGCAGTTGGTTTTTGACGGATTTTCAAACCAAATCACTTAGGGTGCGTTTGATTGTGAGCATGGAACTTGCATAAAAAGAAAATAAATTCTAGATAGTTTAATTGCCTTGAACTTATTTATTTGGAAATTATTAATTAAATGTATTTGATTGATTTAGTTTTCAACCTAGAAAATATTATACTTAATATAATGAAGAAGAAGGAATTTTATCGATTGAACTTCTTGAATCAAAGAATGTATTACACTCGTTTATAAATAAATATCAAAGCTAACGGAAATTGAGCTAACTAACTGCCTAACTAACTGACTGAAATGGTGACACAACCAATTGCCCTAACTAACTAAATTGAGATGCTACAATTGAGCTGGAGTAGTGCATTCACACGGTGGAGCTGGAGTGGTGGGTTGAGGTAGCTAGAATTGAGTTGTATTCTGTTACTCCCCCTCAAGATAGACTAAGGGGATTAATGACAATCATCTTCATTAGAGGAAATAAAGAATTCGCGGGAAGAGGCTTAGTAAAGATGTCTGCCAACTAGTGTTGTGTTCTTATAGGGAGCAGCTTGACAAAGCCATCATTTACCTTATCTCTAACGAAGTGGCAGTCTATTTCCATGTTTTTGGTTCATTCATGAAAGATTGGATTACTTGCAATGTGTATGGCAGTCTGGTTGTCACAAAAAATGAAAGCATGAACTTTAATTTCAATCTGAAAATCTCGAAGCAGTTGATAAATCCAAACGAGTTCACTGGTTGTAGATGCCAAGTCACAGTATTCAGCTTCAGCAGATGACTTGGAAATTATGCTTTGTTTCTTAGATTTCCAAGATATCATAGAGTCTCCAAGGAAGATACAAAACCCAGTTACTGATTTTCTTATATCCAAACAAGATCCCCAATCAGCGTCTATGAATGCTCGTAGTTGAAAACAGAATTTCTCGCCCTGGAGTAGCTTTAATGTATTGTAAGAGGTAATGAACCGCTTCATATGTGGTCGTCTAGGTTGATCAACAAATTGACTCAATTTGTGGACAACAAAGGTAACGTCTGGTCTGGAAATGGTCAAGTATAAATGACGACCAATGAGCCTTCTATAAAGTGAAGCATCTACAAGGGGCTCTCCCTCAAAAGAATAAAGTTTAGCCTCAGGATCCATGGGTAGTAATGCTGGTTTGCAGCTTATAAAACCAGTGTCCTCCAGCAGTTGTAAAGTATATTGTCTTTAAAAAAGGAAAATGTATTTATGTGCAAAAGGCAATCTCTAAACCAAGAAAGTATTTCAAATGGCCAAGGTCCTTTAATTTGAATAGACTGCGTAGCATAACTTTCAAGGAATTGATGGCTTTAAAATGTGAACCAGTGATGATGATATCATCTACATAAACCAATAGAGCCACAAATGTATCATTAGATACTTTAGTGAACAAGGAATAGTCAGATTTGGATTGAATGAAATCGTGAGCAGTGAAAGCATTGGAGAACTTAGAAAATTGTTGACCCCAAAAATTGTATCGATAATGTGGCCAATAGATCCCAAAATCTCTGACGTCTACATAAGTTAAATCTCAACACACTTGGATAAGTAGTTAGTTAAATGGTCAAGCCAGCTAGAGGAATAATTTAGGGTGTAGGGGAGCTTAGAATATGAGCCTCCAATCAATAAAAGGGGGCTCGACTGGGGAGTAGAATACTAAAGGTATATGTAGCAAGAATATAGGCTTGAGAGTCTAAACTTGCATTGACATTAAATGGCACTAAGTGTGAACTTTTATACTTGAGTAAGATAAACGAGGCCCGTCGAATGATAGGGTATGTGACCTCATCAGATCGGTTGGCCCTTCTTGTTGCACGCATTAATCAATCAATCAAGGCATTAAATGCTATGACCCCTTTCGCATCTATAAATCCTAGTTTGTGCAAGTGGGATTTGACTGTGTAGGTGTACAGAGGCGACATTGACAGTGAATTGTCTTATCAATCATTTCACCACAAGATCTACAAGGGATCTCTCCATCGCCTCGTCAGGACAGGCTCCTACATGGGGCGTCTGCACAAATGGGGTAGGTCCGGTTTCGTTTAATGGGAAAGGGGTTACCTTCATACGTATAACAGAGTCGTCCACATTACCATGTAGGGCGTGGGGCCCTCACCGTCTGCCACGTAGTTCAACTAGGTATGATTATTTACATGAGTAACTACAATCCCCGAAGTCCAGGTATGATTATTAATATGATGCATGGACTTTCTAGTCTAAGAAAGGAAAAGATTTTATTAACTGAAGCTTGCGAAGGGGTTAAGGGATATATGACGAGGCTCTAGAAGTAAAAGGTGAGCCTATTTGATAGTTGAAACTTGTGATAAGGCTGAAGGGTGAGGCGAGACCCTCAAAGCATATATCTAGCCCCCTTTAGGAGCTGAAGCATGTTTTAAGGCTGAAAGGCGCTGGGCGAGGCCCTTGAAGCATATATCGAACCCCCTTTAGGAGCTGAAGCCTATGTTTAAGCTGAAAGGCATTGGGCGAGGCCCTCAAAGCATATATCGATCCCCTTCAGGAGCTGAAGCCTGTGTTAAGGCTAAAAGGCACTGGGTGAACCCCTCGAAGCATATATCGAGTCCTCTTTAGGAGTTGAAGCCTATGTTTAGGCTGAAAGGAACTGGGCGAGGCCCTTGAAGCATATATCGAGCTCCCTTTTGGAAAGAGGTCGCTTTTAGCGAGGATATGCCCCCACACAATTTTCAAACCCTTTTACAACAACAGGCCTCTAGAAGGGGGAGTGATTGTAAGGGATGGTATTGCATGAATCCCTGGGGCCCACATTCTTCCTTTATCTGGGGGACCCTGACGACTACTAAAAATTAAAAATCCATATAATTTTGGGTGAGAGGTCACTGGCAAACAATGGAGGGAGATGTGGTCCCAGAGATCATCATGTCAACCCGGTATCATGAGTATAGTGAGTCAAACCTTTTATCTAGTAACATTTACCTTATGCTCTTATTCTCCCACCCCTTCCTCTATACAAACTTTTTTGCCTTCTCGTAAACTTTGTTTAACTACAGTTAACCGGCTCGAGCTCGAGCCCTCTAAGTAGAGCATTATAAAGGTCATTTATGAGCTGCCTTCAAAAAGAAGGTCTTTTAAAAACGTCATTGGCAAGCGGAATCTGTTTGTCACACACGGGTTGATGGCTACTAAGGGTAAGGAAAGTCTTAATCTCTTTATCATGTAAAGGTATTTTCCTGAGCTTGATTGCGACGCTTCATTCTTCATTCGTAGGTCAACTTGATAAGAAGGAGTATGTTAAACCAGATATGCTCTTCCTTAGAAGCCTAGGACAGGCGAAAAATAAAAAACCCTTAGGCTCCACCTCATCGACTTAAAAGAACCGGGCGACGAGCTGGCCCGCCTTTCAAAAGTGAACCATCCGTTTCTTCCAGAGAAGAAGGGAGAAAAATGAGAGAAATGGAAGGAAAGAGAAACTTCCCTGGAGAGGCCACCAAAAAGGAAGTTAGTTTTGTCAAAGATACCGAGCCTCTCCATCCTCCAAGCACCAAACAAACATTAGAGAGTCTCTACGATGACCCATTATAGCAGAGCCCATATCTTTAATGAAAATTGTGGATGAGGAGGCGGTAGAGGAGGAGGTTGGCCTCGTTAATAGGAGGCGTGGGAAAAAGGCCAGGAGTGCCACCTCTAAAGGGAAAGCTCAAAATTTCATTGGAGGGAGGTCGAATGAAATTTTCTCCACGGTGATGGAGATGCTTCCTGTCGAGGTTTAGGGGGCTACGAAGACTCTTCACAAGTATTAGACTGACAAGTATTCCTCGTACGTCGAAACCTGCGATGCAGTTGATATGGTGGAGGCGGGTCTCACCCTGTAGGCTCGTTCTCAAGGATTCTTTTAAACGTTCAAATGGAGCTGAGGCAATTGAGTGCCTTAATAAAGATTATCTTGCCAAGGCGAAGGATGCTGATGTGGAGCTGACTAAGGTCAAGGCTGAGACGTCTTCAGCCAATGAAGCCATGGAGGCCTCCAAGGTTAAGCAGGCCGAGGCAAAGTCGAAGGTGGATGCAATTGCTAAGGAGAATGATGAATTAAAAAAGGAAGTCCACCTTTGCAAGGTCGAGGTAAATGCTTTGATGAAGCGTGTGAAAAATTTTGAAAACCTCCAACAGATCGCTTCGTCTGCCTTAAAGGCTGTTAATAAAGAAAAGGTGGAGCTGAGGGCTCAAGTTGGAGAGTTGACAGCTGAGGTAGCCAGTTTGAAGTAGCAGTTGAGTGGGGCGGGAGAAGCGGCAGTTAATAATTATGTTGCTCACTTCCATGAAAGAACGGAGTACGACAGCCTTGGTATATATTGGAGGAGGGTCGCAAACAATGAAATCTTTAATATGCTCGATGTGCTGCATCCTCAGCTGGATCTTTCTTCTCTAAAGGGCGAGTTTCTTTTAGACAACCATTCCACTCCTGTTGTTGAAGAAGAGGATTCAGTGGAGGAGGTGAGTGCCCAAGAGGAGCCCCGACAAGATTCCGCTGCATAGACTAGGTCTTTATTTTTTGCAACATTTTTGTAATGGCTCCCTCCCCTTTCTCCTTGTAATGGAATTGAATCAGTTTGAATGAACTTTTTCCAACTCTCAATTTGAATGGATTTTAACGGTTTATGGGCTCACCATATTTGTACCATAATGAATAACCATTACGTATGAGGTTGTCACTTTTAATCAGCAAGTCAACAATTAATGGGCTCACCACAATCGCACTTGATTAAACAACCATAAATTATGAGCTTGACACTTTTAATCAGCAAGTCGACAATTAATGGGCTCGCCACAATCGCACTTGACTAAACAACCATAAAATATGAGTTTGTCATTTTTAACCAGTAAGTTAACAATTAATGGGTTCGCCATAACTGCACTTTACTGAACAACCATAACGTATGAGTTTGACATTTTTAACCAATAAGCTAACAATTAATGGGGTCACCATAACTGTACTTTACTAAATAACTATAACGTACGAGCTTGTCATTTATAAATTAATTTATGGGCTCGCCATAATTGCTTAGATTATTATTAGCTTTATGGGCTCTCCATAATTATTCTTAATCAATCAAATTTGTCGTGTTAATGGGCTCGACATGGCTAGTGTGAGCTTAACTTGTGCAACTGTAGTTCGATCACAAGAGTACGAGCTTGTCATACTCTACATACGAGCTTGTCATAGTTGAAAACAAAAGGTACATGCATTAATCACAAATGGTACATAAGTGATGAATGTGGCCTTATTGATAATATATTCTCAGATGTTCAACATTCCAAGGGTGGAGCTGCACTTTCCCATCCAAGTTCTCAATTAAGAAGGTCCTTAGCCTAACATCACCTGATATACGGTAGGGGCCTTCCCAGTTCAGACTCAACGTGCCAACGTCAAGTTCTTTAGAGGACAAAAAAACTCTTCTAAGCACCAGATCGCCTTTCCTGAATGTTTTTTCTTCACCTTGGCGTTGTAGTACCTTGTCATTTTCCTTTGATATGAGTCCAGTTTCGTTTGAGAGTCGTCTTTCTTTTCTTCAAGGAAGTCGAGCTCGCATTCCCTTATCTCATCATTGGATATCTCGTTGAATTGCAAGTGACGAGCCAAAAGGAAGACCTACTTCAACCGGGCTCATGGCTTCAACCCCATATGCCATAGAAAATAGGGTATCTCATGTTGTCGTTTGACTGGTTTGCGGATTACCTACAGAACATGAGGGAGCTTGTCCACCTACTCGTCCTTTGATGCATCAAGTTTCTTCTTCAAAAGGTGTTTTATAGTCTTGTTGACTGCCCAACCTGGCCATTTGCCTGGGGTGGTGAGGGGAGAAGTGTTTTCTGATACCCGGTTCGTCACATAGGTCTCTGAGCTTCTTGTTGTCGAACTTCCACCCATTTTCTGTAATGATTGAATGGGGAATTCTGAACCTGCATATGAACTTAGAAGTGTTTGCTTCAGTTTTTTGGCTAATGGTTCTGCCTCAACCCACTTAATGAAGTAATCAATGGCGCAATCGCATAGCTTGCATTCCCTTTTTCTTTTGGCATAGGTCCTATTAGGTCGCCCCTCCATTTGACGAATGGCCACAGACTGGATATCATGGTAAACTCTTGGGATGGTTGTCTTTGAATGGAGGAGAAGCGTTGACACTTATCGCACCTTTTCACAAATTGTATAGCATCTTTTTTCAAGGTTGGCTAGTAGTACCCTTGTCTTAGCACTTTATGGGCCAATGTTGGGCCCCCTGTGTGGTTGCCACAGATTTCTCGTGGATTTTCCATAGGACATATCTCCTCCAGTACACCGTAGGAGAGGGGATGAGAAGCCTCTTTTGTAAAGTACCTCGTCTTGGAGTACATAGTGGGCGGCCCTACGCCTAAGCTTGCGGGCCTCTTCCTTGTTTTTCGACAAGATGTGATCCATGAGTTAAGCTATAATAGGTTGCATCCATTGTGGGGTTCATCCAACCCACATCATTCTTCTACTTTGGTTGTGGAGAGTCTGGGAGGTAAGTGTAGTTTATACACTTATTCGTGGCCCTAAATTATGATATTTTATTGTCTTTTGGATTAAATTCTACCTAAATTATGTTATATTGTATTTTGTAGGTAAAACTTTATTTTTAATGAAGAATTGGAGAAAAGAATGTAAAAGTGGCGAAAATGACAAAATTTATGTGAATAACTAATTTTCA
>OU503038.1:27100648-27116462 GCA_912172775.2 Fraxinus pennsylvanica
ATTATTTGAGAAAAATAATGTTTTAAATAGTGATTTTTACGAGATCGTGTAATTAAATAGTGGAGAAATTTTTTAAATTTACGTGTAAAATATATGATTTAAAATAAGTACGTAGAAAAATGAATTTTCAAATAGAGATACGAGATATTTCAAAAAATCTGTCTCGTGAAAATTACACTAATCGTTATTCACGGGTTCACGTTTTTACATAAAAAATGAAGAATATCAAATGACACAAACGTTAGGCCCACTAGAATGAGTCTCACGTGGTTTAAACTTTGGGTGAGTTATTAAAAGAAAAAATAAATGAATAGTACATTAGACAAGGCTCTGTCTGTGTGGTCCTGCCCCATTCATGTGATAGATCCCAACGTGTTTGATCCGATTATTTTTTTTTTAAATACTTTTTTTTTTCAATCATACATTCTTTAATAAAATAATATTACACGCAAATATAATATATTTTTTTTAATTTTTAATCATATATACTTTATCAGTTTACTAATCTAAAATGCACTCTTGATAAATAACGAGGCTCAAACAAGAATTAAAAGCCTCAATTTGACAAATTTATAAATAGACTCCGTTTGAGTTTCAGTTTTTGATAAAAATATATTTTAGAATAGTGATTTAATGGAGAATGTATGGTTAAAAAATAATAAAAAGTTTTAAATTTGTGTGTAATATTATTTTATTGAAAAATGTGTAATTAAAAATAAGATAGTGAAATATATTTTGAAAATAATGAGGATCAAACAAGTGCATAGTTTATGAAATAACAATGGTAAGCGGAATGTGAACTACATCATAAATTATGTTATAATTACACGTTTTGTTTTAGTAATTGGTCGGTTTGTAGCTTATACAGTACACATTGGGACCATCTGTTCGACTCCGTGCTCATTAAGTGCACGAAATGTACGCATAGTTTTCCAATGAAATACCTACGTTCCCACCCCCTACATTAAATTGTACTTGTGAAAATTACACTTGCAATTGCATGATATTTTCATATTACCAAACCCCGTGTGGAATTTTGAGGTCAGAGTGCAAAAGCTCCTATTAAAATAGGAATAGTGATTTATTGAATAATGTATGATTGAAAATAAATTTTGAAAAAATGTGTGTTTTTTTTCCCAAAGAAATTAAGAGCCTGTTTGGTACAGATTCTCATTTTTTACAGTAAATCAATTCTCATTTTCAACCACACATTCTTCAATAAAATAATATTTTTAATCACATCAATATTTTTTTCTTCTTTTTCAACCACACATTTCCCATAATATCACTATTCAAAAATCAATTCTTCCCCAAAAATTCCCTACCAAACACACACTAAGTCATTTCGGCTCTAATTTTTTAAAATTAATCTTCTTATTCAACCACACATTTCTCATCATATTTCTATTCAAAATCAATTCTTCCACCAAAAATTCCCTACCAAACACACACTAAGTCATTTCGGCTCTAATTTTTTAAAATTCATTTTGTTTTACATTTTACCAACTATTATCAAATTTTACTAAAAATCTAATTTTTATCCAAACCAAACAGGAATTTAGTGTCAAAATAAATAGTTTTAAAAAGAATTTCTAAATGCAACTTGAACGATGCAATTGTATGTTGTAAGATTATATTGTTATGGATAGTTAAGTATTGAATACGAACCCACTTTGTATTCGTCATATTCGGACTCTCTTGAATTCATAGTGGAAATATACGCTACTAGCACTTTGTATTTGCAATACAGATAAATTTACAATCTATATTACATCGATCAATGTTATATAAATAATAACAAAAATGCTAAATGTACACACATTGGTTCACATTCATTTTCACATCCCTCTCACATAGGGGGTGGGGGCAGTGAATTTTAAAATTGTAGGCCCCACCTCCTATATCAGAGGGATGTGAAAGTAAAAATGAATGTGAATGTGAATGTGAATGTGAACAAAGTGTGTAAGTGTAGCATTACTCTAATGCAGACGTAGATGTCACACCAGAAGTAAATCACTTCGCGTTTTATTTTGCTCTCTTTTTTTGTTCCGCATTATTAATTGCTCTCAATAATCTAAATCATTCGCTAAATCCATAACATAATCAAATTATGCAACTTATTAAATGGGAACGAACAGAAATTAAAGAGGGAAACCTACTCACAAGTCACAACCACCAAAGTGCACCATGTTTACCTAACCTTCGTAATGCTTCTTTGACACTCACAGAGAAGCCACCACCTAATCCCTCTCTCTCTTCTATATAAACCTTTATGAATTCATTCATTTCTGCAGATATAAAATTTCTCTCTCTCGGTGTTTATAATTTTCTCTCTCTAGATTTCTTGAAGAACAGGAAGTTTGGTGACAGAGAGCAAAAAAGAATCAGCTTTGGAAGCTATTAATTCAATAATTTGACAACAATGGCACTGCCAAATACTGCTGCTCTATCCTCCAAATCGATCATTCAATCCCAATCTCTCTTCCCCGTCTCCCAATCCCACCACCACTCTACATTGTCGGTTAATCCCACTACTTCCATTCGCAAGCCCATCTCCGCCGTGCATGCTGCTGAGCCTGCCAAAACACCCATCATCACCACCAAGAAGCCAGCCGTATCACCACCGTCTTCCGACGCCAATTGGGCTCCGGAGAGCTGGAAGACTAAGAAGGTTTTGCAGCTTCCAGAGTACCCTGATGCAGCTGAGTTGGAGTCTGTACTCAAGAATCTCGAAGCCTACCCACCGCTGGTGTTTGCCGGAGAGGTCAGGAGCCTGGAGGAGCGGCTGGCGGAGGCTGCAGTGGGCAGAGCCTTCCTTTTACAAGGCGGGGATTGTGCTGAGAGCTTCAAGGAGTTCAGTGCTAATTATATTCGTGACACTTTCAGAATTCTTCTTCAGATGAGTGTTGTCCTCACTTTCGGTGGCCAGATGCCTGTTGTTAAGGTAATTCTTGATTTATGGATTAATTTTATATTTTGAGTCCTGATTATTTTAGGCTAATACTTTTAGATCTATAGGAGATTTTTCAAATTTTTATTTAAAATATATAATTCAAGATTTCAATTTTACATTGTGTCTTGTTTTTAAGTGAACCAAGAAGAATAAAACAGAGAATCCTAGAATAAATTTACCCATCTAAAGTTGAAGACGAGATTGATATACTATTAGCCAAATTGCATTTTAAATTGGTAGGGCTTGAACAGTTGAACTTAGAACCTGGAAATATTAATGCCCTAGTTCTTGCCTCTTGATTTAGGCTCCTTTGGCTAATTGTGTTGGCCTTTAAAAAGCTGAATCTTGTCCACTTTCTAGTCCAGTCCTGTCCTATCCCATTTTTGTTAAATTTATTGGAATCGGGTTTTTCTGATGTTAAATTGTTGGATTATTTACTTTAGGTGGGAAGAATGGCTGGTCAGTTTGCCAAGCCTAGATCAGAACCATTTGAGGAGAGGGATGGAGTAAAGCTCCCAAGTTACAAGGGAGACAACATAAATGGTGATGCCTTTAATGAGAAATCAAGAATTCCAGATCCTCATAGGATGATAAGTGCCTATTCCCAGGCTGCATCGACCCTCAACCTTCTCCGAGCCTTTGCTACTGGAGGTTATGCTGCAATGCAGAGAGTGACTCAATGGAATCTTGATTTTGTTGAGCACAGTGAGCAGGGAGACAGGTGGATTTCTATAAATAAGTATTTTAAATTTGCTCAGAACATTTCCTATACGTGGTTCATTAGAGTCTCAGGCTTGCAGCCAAGGCTTATCAGACCATTTGAGATTCTTTGTTATTGGAATATTCATCAGGTATCAGGAACTAGCTCATAGAGTTGATGAAGCCTTGGGGTTCATGGAGGCTGCTGGACTTACCATTGACCACCCTGTTATGTCAACAACTGAATTCTGGACTTCCCATGAGTGCCTGCTATTACCTTACGAGCAATCGCTCACTAGAAAGGATTCAACTTCTGGTCTCCATTATGGTTGCTCGGCTCACATGCTATGGGTTGGCGAACGCACCAGGCAACTAGATGGTGGGCATGTTGAATTTTTGAGAGGAGTTGCTAATCCCCTCGGTATAAAGGTATATCCTACTTTCTTATACATGAAAAGGGGATTATCATTTTGGTAAATCTCAGTATTACCTTGTTATTACTTGTTGAACTTATGTGACACCTTAATAAGTGAATTAATAGAATAGTTTGTAGAACATAGCATCACTTCTTATTGACATTTGTGAGTTTTTGATTAGCGGTGTCTACGTAGGACTTCATTCTGTCATACAGTGCTTGTGACCGAAAACTAGATTTGGGTAGAAAAATTCTTTTATTCAACCACTACCGGCATTAGTTGATGTATTCATATCCATGACGGCATTATTTCTTTTCAGATTGTGATGGTTTTGATGTCAACTGGCACATATGTGTTCCTTCTCTCCTCAAGTTTTGGAGGTGGCTGGCATGATATTTCATATTTCACAGCCCTAATCAGTTGGCTAATATGGAATTTCTTTTGCAGGTCAGCCAAAAGATGGATCCGAATGAACTCGTTAATCTGATTGAGATCCTGAATCCCATTAACAAACCTGGAAGGATAACAGTCATAGTCCGAATGGGTGCTGAGAACATGAGAGTCAAGCTTCCTCATTTGATCAGGGCCGTTCGCAGATCAGGACAAACTGTAACTTGGGTGTGTGACCCAATGCATGGGAACACTATCAAGGCACCTTGTGGGCTCAAAACACGCTCTTTCGATTCAATTTTGGTATAATCTCTTTTCTCAATTTCTTGTGAATGTTTGGACTCTGTCTAGATTGATAATCCTGATTTGCTCTCTCTGGCCATAACCACATAATATTTTTCGAAAATGTTATTAGAATCTTGTTTAATTGTAAAACTAGTCGCACCACCAAACCTGTCCAAGGAATAATTTCTAATATTCTCAGAATGGAGTATATACTCACTTGATTGACGTGTATTATATAGATGGAACCCAAACATGATGAATAGTACACTTGTCAATTAAATATTGGCAATGAATACTAAGTTCCACACTCCGAGAATACCACAAATTTTCTCTCCCAATCAAGGTCGCACCACAAAATTATCAAAGCACACTAAGCCTATGTTTGTCTTCTATTCTTTCAAAACTCTTTTTTATCTACCCATTTGGCCCATGTTTGATAATCATAATTTCAAAACTCCTTAATTCTCATACTCACTTTTAAGCGTACATTTTACACGTAAATCCAAAAATTTTCCCTACTTTTTAACTACATATTCTCAAAAAAATCTTTATTCAAAATTTCATTTTTTCAAAATAATGGCCATCAAACGGGGGCTCATTTTCAACCACACATTCATACTATAAAATATTCTACATATAAAGCCAAAATTTTTGTCTACTTTTAATTATACATTCTCCAAAAATTTACTATTCAAAACAATGTTTTTCCAAAAAAAAGGCCACCAAACAAGGGCTAAATATTTTTGAATGGTCTAGCAGCATTTTTACCTTTTAGCTAAATCTGGCGTGCTAGGTACAAAAATTGTTAGGTACTTGTCTAGTAATAATTTCACCTTGCTAACACTTGGAGTTATTTAATTGTCTGAGCATCTTTCAAGCATCCTCAGTTGCTGATCCAAAACTTAAATTATTGCTTCTTGTGGTAAATTGGTGGGGTAGGTATAAATTTTGTTAATTATTGGGATTGCAGCACTCCTAACAGATGGGATACCACATTAATAATATCACATGTTGCAAACTTGTAATTGTCCAAGAATCTTTCGAGCATATCCTTTGTTGTTGGTCCAAATCTTAAAGTATTTCATGTCATTAGTTGTCCGGGTATCTTTTCGGTATCCCAATTGGATACACTAACCAAAATCCTGATTAATGGTGTAGCACATGGATGGACAAGAACTTTCTTTTCAATGTGTTTGCACGTGCTTGTGTTTAACCAAATTACAACACTGAATGACCTTGTAATAACATATGCCGTGTTTATTTATTTTGTAGGCCGAGGTGAGAGCATTCTTCGATGTGCATGAGCAAGAAGGCAGCTACCCTGGTGGAATTCATTTGGAAATGACTGGGCAGAATGTGACGGAATGTATTGGAGGATCAAGAACTGTGACTTACGATGATTTGAGTTCTCGCTACCACACACATTGTGATCCAAGACTAAATGCTTCTCAGTCTCTTGAACTCGCCTTCATCATCGCTGAGAGATTAAGGAAAAAGAGGATGGCATCTCAACGTCTCCCCTCTCTCAGCCAGTAGGCAGCTTCATGATCATTTCTAATTAGCCGATAATGCAGAATAGTTTTCAAGGTTATTCAAAATAATCCATCATTTATCCACAAAGCACTATATGAGAGAAGAATAGAGGTTGATCAGTTGCTGGCCCCATTAAGTAAACTTGGCTGTTCAAAATTTATGTGGTGTTCTGAGGGTTGTTACTTTAAAAGCTACCTTTGGCTGGAGATGGGAAGGAGAAAAACCTTGGACTGTCTTTTATGGAGAACGATGAACTTCTGTATTGAAATTTGCCGTATTAAAGTTTTTGTTTAATAACAAATCTGTAACACTAGCAACAAATTCTGGAATGAATTGTGTTCAGCTATTTATTTTCTGCCACAGTTTCTTGCACATCTATTTAGTTGATATCTCGCACATGGATTTGCCGTACTTGAGCTTCTCCTCAGCCCATGGGAACCGCTCAGAACTCTGAACTTCTGATTCAAAATCAAGCGTTTTTTTTTTTTTTTTACAATCCAACGCCCCATACAAATTAATCTCACTATTAAAATCACTACACAAAGCGACAATGTACCTTTCATGCAGGGGCGGAGCAAGGATTTTTTGTCAGGGTGGACACACTTTATGGATGTTGAACGTCAAGTTTTTGTCATGGATGTAATGATAATAAAAATATAAAACAATATCACGACAATACTAAAAATGACAGTTTACAATATTACTTGTAACATGTTCAATCCCTATGAAACGTTCATTCACATGTTCACTATTATTTAAATAACGTATTATAATTGACTTTTGCTCCTTCATTGACACATCACGAGATTCATAAACTAGAATAGAAAATAATGAATCGCCAATATCTTTGATAATAACATTGATTTTCTCAACGACACAAGCATTTACTATATCCTTTTGAACATCAGGTGATGTCAATTTGCAATTTTGAGAAGCATTTCCAAATGTCGCAGCATAGATATCTTCGTTATGAGCAATCAAAAATTCTAATAGGACTAAGAAATTATCTGGATTAAGAGAATCATTGGACTCATCTTTTCCCCGAAATGAGTGCCCTTGTCACAATAAGTCGAACACAATCAATAGAGCAGCCGGCTGATTTTGGGGATTTTGGGAGTGAAATGAGGCTGCTACTCATGATAATAAGCTCCATAATTATACAAATAATTCTCGTATCTTCCATCATTCCTCTCGCCATAAGCTAATAGTGTTCCAAAAAGATAATCTGCAGCACTTTCCCATGGATTCATTCTTCCTCCATGATCACAAATTGGGCATATTTCATTAATCATCTGATCTCTTCTAGCCAGGCAAGGCCAGTAACCAAATAAACTTTCACAAAGGTACATACATTCCAAACCAGAACCATATGAAGTATGAGGAATTTGTCTATCAATTTGCCCATTCTCAAATCCATTATCATGTTTGTACGGAGGCAATTCATTGCCTCGGTTCACGCCCAACTCTTCAATTTCACTGCCCATGGTAATCTTATCTACATTTCCATCAGGCGGTTGTGGATCAGTTAATTCTCCAACTTTTTTCACTGCCCACACCATCTAAGGCAATCTTATCTCCATATTCACTCTGAGGTTGTGGAACAGTTTTGATTGCAATTTGTTTATCATTTTCTCCATATGGTGAATGAATTGAGCTATATGAGAAACCTTCCAAAGTTGCACCGTTAGATTCAATGGAGCAGCCGGGTGATTTTGGGAGTGAAATGGAGAAGACGGGGTGGGATTTTGGGAGTGAAATGGAGCAGTCAGGATTTGGGGAATGATTTTTTGCTTCGCTAGAACTTAGCATATAACTAAAAAAAATATTCCAGCCCAAAAGTTCAGTGTGGACCTGTGCCCACACTGGACCATACTGGGCTCGTGTCTCTTCATGAACATGAATCCTACCTCCTTTCATATCCCTAGAAACCCGTTTCTTAAAGTGGCCCAAATTACCCCTTTTACTCCAAAATTCAAAATGGGAACAATACATAAATCCTATATATAAAAATTACATTTCAAAAATAACANATTACATTTCAAAAATAACAAATTTCAAAAATCTTTTTAAAGATCAGATGTTAAATCAATTAATTAAATATTTTTAATTATAATATAATACAATTGCCCAAATTCATTAAATTTCAAATCCAAATCATTCTCTCACTCGCTCTACTCTCTATCCTCTCCCTTCCCCTTCTCTCCATCAAAGGCGGCCATCTACTCCGGCGGCTGCTCCAGCTATAGTTCCGGCGATCTCTCACGCGACCACTCCGGTAACAGTTTCAACGATCACCCCAACGCTCTCTCCGACGGCTATTCACAATCCCTCAAGCAAACTACTCCAATGACTACTCTAACGCATGCTCTGATCAACCTACCCACCTCATCCACCCATTCCCAACTTCCTAAAAAATTTCCAGAATTTCAAGTCACAATCGATCATAGCGAGTCACAATTAACCAGTCAAAAACGATCACAATTGGTCACAAACGGTCACAACAAACCACCCAGTAGTCAAATCGCGATCTGGTCATAGAACAGAAATGGTTCGCCGACACCACATACAACAAACTATCCGGTAGTCAAATCGCGATCGGTCATAGATCAGAAATGGTTCGCCGACACCACCAACTCCGATTGCAGCCTTCTTACTCTACAGCGGCGTCGACTACGCCTCCACCACCAACACATCAATCCAGTCATCCTTACACCCACAATCATCACCATCTCAACCTTGATGCTGTTTTCAGGAAGTAGATGAGCTTGTTTAATTTCAAAAATTAGATAAACTCCGTCGGCAGATAATCCCAAGGATAAGAGCTCCACCGATCCAGCACTTTATTCATCTAAGCCGTCGATCGATCCATAACAACCAAAAACACCGTAATCTTCGTCTCTCCTGACAAGCATCAACTCTTCATCTAACCTATTATCGACAACGATGTCTACTCTCCCACCTGCAACCTCTCGACCATCAACTCGCACATCATTAAGCCACTCACACTGCCATCCACCGCCAACAACAACAAAAATGCTCTTTACAAATACAAATGAAGAAAAAAGATGGTATGCTGCTCACGCAGCACAACTCACAGGGCCGACTTACTATTGCGAGCGACGCCTCGCAGCAAGCTACCATGCGCGAAAGCACCTCTAAATGAAGGGGTGATGGGCGCCGGAGATTATGGAATGCGTTGGTCGGTCGCTGCGCGCGGTGGCACTGCACATCGGCACTGCACAAAAACACAGTTTAGCATCTTTTCAGCATAGCGTCGCTATGGAGATCAACGTCGCTGCCGTCTTCTTTGTTGCCGTCTTCCGGCGAGCAGAGAGAATGTAGAGAGAATATGTTATGGATGAATTGGGAATTTTTGGGGGATGAATGAATTGGGAATTTGGGGGTACGGTTGGATTGGATGAAGAGTTTGATAGGTTTAATTAAATATTGATTAATTGTAATATTAATATTAAAATGTTTAAATAATTATAATTATAAAATATAATTACCAACTCAATTTTGAATTTGAAAAGGTAAACTTATTATTGAATTGTAATTTAAAAGGGTTTTAGCTAATTTTCTCATTCAGAATCCCAGTTCCCGAATTCCAAAAGTTTCTCCACCCGTTATCATATTTTACAAAATCAGAGCCACAATTCAGGACCATACGGAAATGCAGAGAAACAAAGCAGCGGTAATGGAAGCACGAGTGATGAATTTACGCATTTCTTTCGATTCTTGAATTTCTCTGCCTCACTTCCTCGGCCGCAATTTCCGTTTACATCGGGCTGAGTTCTGTCACACAGAAGCGGATTGTAGCGTGGTTGGGGAACAAGATTTTGGTATGGCAGCTTATTATATTAGTAAGTGGAGTGGTAGTAGGGGCCGTCATAAGGAGGCGGCAGTGGAGGAGGAATTGTGGTTTGGTTTTCTAGCGGGGTCAGCCTCCTTGTTTAATTTGTTTGACAGGGTAGATAAAGTATCACTAGGGTTTTGACGAGGCAGCTGGAGAAGCTCGGAATTCGGTTCCAAGTAATCCGAAAGGCTCTGAAAGAGCCCATTTCCGAGGTAATTAATGGTCTTTTTGTAATCAAGTAGCACTTCATTTGTTGATTTTGGTTTCTATATTTTTAAACTGTGTATGGTATAAAATGGAATAATTTCTTGAGATTCAGGGTTTACTTAAAGTAAAAGAATCTAGCTTCGCTTTCTTACATTAAAAGCAGAGCCGCTTGTTATAAGAAAGCAGCTTAATGGTTCTCATAGTAGTTTCTTGTTTTTGGAATATTGGGCTTCTAATTCATTATCTTTAGTGTTTGGGGGTATTGTAGGGAAAGGGGTATGTGGATTGTTGAATGGCCACGGGGAATTTCATGATCAATTGGGTTTTGCTTGTGAAAAATCTCTCGGATCATTCTAGAGATTTTCCATTGTCAACTGATGAATATGATTTTTCTTTTATCCCAAAAAGAGAAAAATAGATGTGTAGTTTCAGGAGACTGCGTGTGTTGATTTATACTCAAGGGAACATACTGCAGGGATAGTTACAATGGAGTACTGTTGTAAACGTTTGTTTGGTAAATAGGCAATATCCTTAGCAAGAGCTAATTTTAAGGTAGAGGATAAGATCTACTAATGTACTCACACTACCTATTTTTTATGCTGCAATATTGTCTTAATTACCAAATCCAAATTCTTCCAGTAGGGGGAGATGTTTTCAGAATACTGAGGATATGGAATAAAGATTTTACAAAATTATGAACCAGAAGGGGGAGATGAATTGCATTTTAGAAATTGTGAGAGATAAGGTTTTTCTTACTAGCCATTCTTTTCATAAGATGTAGCATTTGTCCGAAAATTCGACTCCAGTTGCTTTATATATGGTATTCATGTTCAACATCCTTATGAAAGGGATGTGATAGAGGTTGACTGGTTGAGCTTTCTTGAAATACTTTTTGTTCATAAGACAGTATGAGCACTGCTAATTGGATAAATGTAGCAGTGTCCCAGATTTTAGCAACTACTGTTCTTTATTTTGACTCAAAACCTAATGTAGTTTGGATGGAGTGGGTAACAGATTTTATCACTCAATTATTAATATAAAATTAGTACTCTTTATGACACTTTGAATGTTTTGATGTTGAAATGTTTCTTTCCTCATGGAAGGCTGCAGGTGCTGAAATTTTCTGTTGAAGAAGTAAAATACATGGTATGAGAATATAGCTGATGTCCAAATGCTTGTGAGGTGGTCTGACATTCTTGTTGTTGGTCTTTTGCTGGAGGTTAAGTCTGCTTCTTTTCCCTTATCCACATCTCTCTCCTTTCTTTTCTTTCTTACACATTTTCTTTGTTTATTTATTTATTTAGCTTTGTGCGTGTGTGTTTGTGTGTTGGGGGGTTGAATCATCAAATTTGAATTTCTATACATGCTATGCAGACTGCTGCATTGGCCCAGAAGAATTCTGAGGCTCAAGCATTGGCAGTGCAAGAAGATATTCTGGAGAAGGAACTCAGTGAAATTCAAAAGGTTTTACTGGCTAGCAGGTATGTCTTGTCTTTTCACTCACCACTCTTACCCTCTACATACCATAGGGGATTTTCACCTCATATGGATCCCCCTTCAATTCTTTCGAATATTTTGGATCCTTTTCCAAATTCGTGAATCCCTCCCTCCCTTCACTCATTTATTTTCTTTTATTTCCCAAATTAAGCTTTAAACACCTTCACATTTTGAAGTACGTGAAACTAAACCATATTATAATTTTAGGTTTGTCATTTGAGGCTCGCAAATGTTAATGAGGGCGTAAAATCGTTCCTAGAACACCATTAGATGTCTATAATCCATAAAAACAAGTCCAATCTAGCATCTTATAGCCTTTACAATAGCACAAAGCATCTATAATAAAAATACCCGCTTTCTCAGTTTTTAGTGTGGGTGGGGCAGATTAAAGTCTTAACAATTAAATGTGAGAGTAAAATTATTCCCCACGTGGAGCCTATATTTCTGAGTTTGACATTCTCTGTGTACTTCGGTCGTTTCCCAAGAGCTTCATATTTCTTCCAAAAAGACCTCTAGTATTGATCAGCTTATCTTCTTTAACACTAAATGTCATTTATCTTTTATTTTTATTTTTTAATATCTTTTTTATTTTTTTGGTCTCAAGGGGAAACAAAGTAAGATTACCACATCAGCCTCACCTTAACAGAATCCATATCATGAAGCCAATACTCTTGGTCGTTTTGCTTCCCTAGCATAGTACATGCTAGTGAACAAGATAAACAATAAGATAGTTTTCATGGAAAGACACTGATCAAAACATAGTCCTTTTTCTTTAACAAATCTAGAAGACCATCCCTATTAGGTTCAACGAGTGGATGATATTTTATTAGTTTTTTGAGGTAAAGGCCTTTGTATGCCTCTTGAATTCCAGGCTTTCCTCCTCGATTAATTCTGGTTTCATCTGATGGAAAAAATTAACGAGATTGACTGGGGTTCTATAAATGATCATCTTTCATATTTCATTTTCTAATTGATACGTGGATTCATTCCTCATATTTATTAGAAAACAAGAGATGACTTGAAAATGTAGATTGGCATATCATGGGCTAAATAAGTCGAGTTGAGCCTCCTAAAATCACGTTGAGTATTTATTGCATTAGGTACATTGCTAAGTTATGCTGTTTGATAAAAGATGACATAGGTTGAAATACAGGTAATTTTCACAACCTCGTAAGATCAAGGGTTTGTGATTTCTTGTGGCCTGCAGGTTATCTTCTTCTATGTGATTGGCAACATGTATTTCCTTCATGCATTGCTGAAACTTTATCCAGAAACAAAGAAATTTATAAAGATGAAAATGTCTTATTCTGGTGTAGGAAAACTTATAGCACAACGAAGATGTTTGTGATCTTGAACTGAGTATATAAGAATCAAAAACATCCTATGAAGAAGGGTTCGTAGTTTAGTGGGTCATGTTCTGATAACGCTTATAGATGGTTTAACTGTTGCTTCCCCTGTTTGAGGTTTAAGAAGTTGAAAAATGGTTATTCTGAGCATCACAACATCAAGATATCATCATGTTTTTGCTTTTCATGTGGCAGAAAAGTGGGCTCGCATGCCCTGGGCAATTTTAATATGCCAACTAATCAAAAGATTCAAAAGTCTGGTTGAATTTCTAAAGCTTCTTAGATGCTACTTTTGATCTTCTATTCCCCATTGATATGGGCAGAAATTACGCATTTCCGTTATTCTTTTCATGCTAATTCAGTAAACTGTATTTGCATTTGAATTTTTATGCTAATTCCGTATACTTTATATGCATTTGAATTTTTAGTCTTACTGACGTAGGAGCTTATATTTGACAACAAACAATTGAAGATTAAGAAAAGAAACGGTGCAAAGAAGATATCAATCTATTCATATAAATTATAATCAAGGGTTACAAATTACATTGAATAAGCCCTCTATTTATAGAGCGAATAACCTAAACTGAAAGAACTTCTAATAAACTAGAAATTTATCAATATATCAAATCCTAATCTAAGTAACATATTCTCAATTAAACTCTTATTTTAAAATTCTATCTAACTTCTATTTCTATTCTATCTCTATCTCCATCACTTACATCCAGGGGAAATGCTACATCCACCCCATCTTTCTAAATGCACCATTTGATCCAGTTTACCTGTATTTGTATTTGGAATTTATATGCTCACTAGCATGGCATATTCCAGATCCACAACCTTAACTTTAAAAAAATACACTTCCCTTGTTTGATGGGAAAGCTATTCACAGCCACTCCTGTGGTGAACAATTTTATCCATTATACCTGCCACAATTTTTTCTTTTTCTTATTTTTCCATTTTAGATGATGACCTGTTTCAGCTCATGTTTATAGGTGCTTTGATCAGTGCTTCTGTACATTTTTCAGTGAAAAAGAAAAAAAAAATAGAATTTAGTGTTTTCTTTCGGCTTTGGATAATAACTAACCCATTATTTTTGCAAGATCATTTTTGGTTCCCATGTCTTCAAATTGCAAAACAATTTGCACTGTGGCCCTATATCAAAATTAGTTGGAAATATGTTAAATAAATTGCTAACATATAGTTTCAGAACATTTTAGTGAAAAATATTTGATTTGGCTCGTGGTTGTCATACTTAAAAGTAAGATGTTAAATTATAATTTGGTGTTAACCTGACTTCTATTACTTCACCAACTTCACCGTAGGAGCACCAGCAAAAACAGCTTGAACTCATTCTTGCAATTGGGGAAAAATGGACAGTTGTGGGAGAGTGAGATCGCTTCACCAGATACCAGAAACAGAAAAGCTCTTCAATAACTAATCTTTTCTGGGTTCATTTCAAACAACTACAAGAAGCGTGTAAGGTACATTAATTTCCACTGTTTATGCACTCACCTTTCGTGATTTGAATGTCTATTTTATGTGCTTTCATCCCTAATTGTGGTTTCGATTAATTTTTTTCTTTCAGTTTCGCGGAAAATGGTTTTGGACAGTTTACATTCTCAAACTTTTCTAAGCTAAATTCGTTGATGATAAAGTTTTTATTTTATTTTTATACAGCTTTTTTCATATTACTAATTTCTTGTAGATCTAGCATGAACAGGAAGTAGGATGACAGGGTTTCAATTAGCTGACCTCAAATTTATTGTGATCATGGCTTTTGTTGTTTTTGCACAAATATGAGTTGTGTTACGTGTGCTGTTAACTTCTACCAAATGAAACATACTTAGTTACATTGAATTTGTGATACATTTGATCCGAAATTTGACTACATCAGCAAGAACATCTACTATTCAAGGAACCAATAGTTAACTACTTCAGCAAGAACATCTACTACTTTCTGAACCAAGAATTTTGTACTTAACATTTCATTCGTGATACATTTGATCCAAAATTCATCTACATCAGCAACAACATCTACGATCTTTTGCTTGCAAAATTTGACTACATCAAATTAAAAACATGTACTGTGTTCTGCACCAAAAGTTTACTTCAGCTAACTCCGAGTTGATTGATCCTTGCGAGAAGCAGTTTATTTCATCTTCTTCTGTAAATGCAAATCTCAAAACATGTAGAGTACCTTCGGTATCCAAATCTAACATACGTAGCATCGCTGGACTTGCAAAATTTCATTGTTAGCATTTTGAGCACTAGAAATCTCCAATAGAAACTGCACAACTTCGAACAGATGGCAGGCGTGTAGGAGAAAACTAATTCCATGCACTGCAATAAATGACCATTGATGTTTTACTTGTTTTACGTTATGTTTTAATAGATTTTCATCACTTCCATCTATCCTTCATGAAACCACATTGTTATGGAGCTGTTCAACTCTATTTTGTTGAGCCATTGATCAGCTCTTTACTCCCTCGATCTGACTTGTTCTTCACCATGAATAAGTAATGTTTATAGCAAACTGACTTTGTTCACCATCGTATGCCGGTTTAAAACATATGGCTTACATGAAAATTGCTACATTTCGTAATGGATTTGTTTTTGCGAACAGTAATAAATC
>OU503038.1:27120264-27134988 GCA_912172775.2 Fraxinus pennsylvanica
TTTTTTTTTAACTAAGAGGATTGAAAACGACTATTTTGAGTACCAAAATAGGCAAGTTAGATTGACTGACCAAAAAGACAATCAGTTTGTCAATACTAAAACAATATGTCCATCTATGTGTCTAACGTTATACAAAATGAAAACATGAACGTTAAATGGACATCAAAAAGAAAAAAAAGTAAACTCTCTATCTATATAACAAATGGTAGAGACGACTTGGACATCTGAAATTGCTCTCTCCTTGTCCTCATCACTTCAAACTCGTCAATAAGAGAATCTAATGGAAAAGTGTCAACAATCTCCTTCTCTATATACATAAGCATGATACTAGACAAAAAATCATCTTCCATTCTATTACACAACATTGTCTTAATGACACTCATAACTGAAAATGCATGTTCTGTAGTTGCTTTTGGGTAATTGATTCCTAAATTGGTACTTTGCTTTTGAATTGGATTTGAGTTATTTATTTATTTAAATAACTATTGGATCTTTTGTTTAGGTTTAAGATTTTTGTGTCATTAAATTTTAAAGTGTAAGTTATTTGATCAATATTTATTAATGGAAAAAAAATTTAAAATTTTATGGAGGCGAAGCTGAAAAATACATTACAAATTAACTAGAAATAGTGGACCAGTGGACTATGTTGGGTAGTGCATTAGCAAGACAAAGCATGTAGACAACATAAGATAGGCAAGTTCTTCGAACCAGCTAAAACTATATTAGTATTTATCGTACCTTAAGGAGATCGAGGCCAATCAAATCCAGCATTAGCATTATCATAGAACCACATTTCAATGTCCTCCTCCAAAGGATGTTCGTCTTCCCAAAGATCATCCAACATCTCGGCATAAAATCATCGTCTGTATCGCCAACCACAAAGTTCCAGGCGAGGTAACCACACGAGCCCGAATAATCCGAGCAATTGTCCAGCCATTCATGTATTGACAATCAACAACGATCTTTAACTCTGAAGCTTTTCACAAACTTCTCGTCTAAATTCACATTCTAACAACCTCGTTCATCAAGTAATTCAAGTTGTTTGGAGTTTTTAAGAATCTCGGTTACACTTTCTGTGCCAACGAGCAAATAGGCAATCTCCAGATGCTTGGGTCTAGGCATTGTTGCAGCAATGGCAAGGGCTTCATCGTCTTTTGAGGGGGTCGACTTTTTCTCTATTATAAAAGTTTCAAAAATCTGTAAGTGAATTCACCATAAAAGGTTGTAATAGCTGGTTACTTTTAGGGTCCATTTGGTTGTAAGAGTGGAATTTGGGTGAAAAGAAAATGAATTATAGGAAATTGGAATGCTTAGAATTTTATTTTATTTTTTTGGAATTGTCAATTCATTGTGTTTGATTGGTATAATTTTTCACCTGAAAATGTTGAAATTTTGGATCTTTTGGTATTCCTTGAATTTGTTTTCCATAAAAATTATCCATTAAAGGAAATTTTTTTTTTTTACAATTATCCATAAAATTTATTTTCATTGCCAAAAAAATAAACCTAGAAAGCCAAATCCCACCAAATTGGTGGGAATTCATTTTCATCAAAAATAAGGAATTGGATGTGTGCGAGTCAAAACCAAAAAAAAATGAATTGCTAAGAAAAAGAGTGTTTCAAATATGACTAAAGTGAAAGATGAAATTTCTTTTCCATTTTTCATGAAAAATTTGGGTGGATCATGTACAATGTAAAATTATAAAGAACATGACAAAATTTTATTTTTTACAGTCATTTTTATTACTATTCATACTAATGCACACAAAAACAACGAAAGTGCAAATATGTAAATACCCTAATTAACCAGAAATGGGTATTTATGCCTAAACAAGAAAATGGAAGACAGATCTCTCATTACTTTCTCAATCACAGTCAAACCCATCTGCCTAAACATGAAAATGGAAGACAGATCTCTCATTACTTTCTCAATCACAGTCAAACCCATCTGCGACAATCATACTGAAAACCATAACTACTACGCCTACCCCTACCCCTACCCCTGCCCCTGCCCCTGCCCCTACACTACACTACTCGACTGTCTTCTTCAAGGACTGTTCTCAAGACCTTTCCCATTCAACACAGCTAGTAAGTAAATAGCGATGTCTCAACAGCGTAAAAGTAATGAATTACCCAATAGATTACTTACACTGATGCCATTTCTTCCATTCTTCGCAAGTTGACTTGTTCTTTTCACACTGTTTTTCTCTATACCTCACTGCCATTCTTCAACAGTTAACCTGAAAATTTCCCTCTCAACAGAATGACTTATTTTTTACTGTTGGCAATTTGGTTCCCTACCTAGTTGCTTTGAACATGGCTATGACTTCTTTTATCTCATTAATTTTCTTCACCATTTTCACACTTACTGCACTTCTCACTCTTCTCTCTCCTTCCTATTGCTTAAATCAAATACGTCCCACAGATACTAATAGGGTAAATAAACCATTTTCACCTTCTTCTTCTCCTCCTCTGCATGGATGTAAAATTAATGATTCTTATGGGTTTCTTTTATATATTTTAGGGTTTGGTGTTGGAAAAAACAAGGCTAGGTTCAACGCCGCCGAGCTGTCACAACAAATGCAACCAGTGTCACCCATGCATGGCGGTGCAAGTGCCTACACTACCGATTCACGACCGAGTCCATCCGGGTCAACTCAAATCGAAGCCGTTAGACAATTTAGACACGTCAACGTCATCGGCGGGGAACAGGTACACCAATTACAAGCCACTTGGATGGAAGTGCAGATGCGGTGCCAACTTTTACAACCCTTAAATTAATGGGTTTTGCTCCCCACTGTGCAGCCCCCAGGCTCACCAATTTTTTATTGGATGTGAGTCTCCTCTTTTGTTCCGTTGTACAATTAGCAAAATTTTAAATTAATTGGTAAATGAATGCCAATTTCGAAAATTTTCATGGGAAAAAATGTATGATTTATTTCGTTGAATTTTTGTCTACAAAAAAGGATTCAAGTAGTTTATGTTCGCTCTCCATTTAACTTTCAATCGCACATTCCATGAGACATATATTCTCTCATTCTTGTCCCATATAAATAAGCACGTTTTCCTTTTTCATTTGATCCAAATTATCGTTTGGTCCTATCATTTCACGTTGTTAACAAGAGAAATAGTAATTTTTTGAATAACGTGTGATTAAAAACAGAAAGAACAATTTTTAAATTTACGTATAATATTATATTGTGTAGTTGATAAAAAGAAATAAAAATGAATTATAATTCAATAAGGAATAATGGGGACGAAACGAGGCTAATAATAATATAGTTATTTTTTTAAATTTTTTTACTATATTTATATTTAATGAGTCTTGTTATCAAAATTAAACTAAAATAAATAAAATTTATATATTTAACTATATTAATTAAGTTTTCTCAATATAGATAAAAATGAAAGCAATCCTATTAATATTGTAACTTTTCTCTCTCACTAGAACAGGGCAAACACAAATTCCATTTTTGTGATGAATCATATCACGAAAACAATATTGATTGGTAACATCGGTTGACATCATTATATTCGTTCATTTTAAAAAATTATTTTCTACATAACATACTACGATTTGTCATTCATTATTGTCAATCAATATTGTACATTTAAATTTATTCTTTTGTGACTTTTATCAGCATTTCAACCATGCATTTTATTAATATTTAACTTTCAATTGGTGATGAGATATGATTGAATCAAAAATTTTCAATTAAAAAAAAAATTTCTATCATTTTTTTGATATTCATCTATATATAAAATATTATATAACTCTTTATATACAAGTCGTACTTTCATTTATTTATTTATTTTTATCAAAACCCAATCAAGGACTTGACTCTTGAGATGTAAAAGTTATCATTTTCTAATTTCCTAAAAAAAATCAATTTTCCTCTCTCACTAGAACAGGGCAGACACGAATCCCACTAATAAGCCCATGTTTGATCTGATTAAATTTTAATTCATCTTTTTCTCACTTATCAATTATACATTCTCTTAAAATAATAATATTATACATAAATTCAATTTTTTTTTTTACTTTTTAATCACTCATTTTCTACGAAGAATTTTTCCCCTTATACAATTCATAATGGACAATTAATCAATGAGGTCCACACTAATCAATGTGGGCTATAAAATAAGGACTGTACAAGCAGCAGCCCCCTTCTACAAAATACTATGTTTTAAAATCAATATTTTTTAAAAGGGAAAAATTCATTTATCCTACTTCATCTTTAACCTATTTCAAAAATAACAAAACAATTTTTACATTTCAAAAATCAGATTTTTTGACCTATATATACACATATTTATAAATATTTATTTATTTATTTAAATATATAAAAAGATATAAATAAATAAATAAATAAATATATATAAAATTAACACCCCCACCTCCACCACCCCCCACCGCGACTTTTCCGGCGACCGCTCTGGTGTCGATTTCAGTGGGCCGTTCCGGCGATTGCTCCGACTCAAGTCACAGTCCAGGTCACAACTCAGGTCACAAGTCACAGTTCAGGTCACAACTCCAGTCATAGGTCACAGTTCAAGTCACAATCAGAATTTTGTTCATAGTCACGACTTATTTTCAAATGATCACAGCACAGGTTAAAAATTTTATAGGTCACAATTTGTTTATCAGTCACAGATTAAAAATTTTGCAGGTCACAGATTATTTTATTGGTCACGGATAAAAAAATTACAGGTCACGAATTAATTTTTAGTCACAAATTATCGAATTTTAAGGTCACGGATAGGCCATTATATGGTCATAGCTAGTTTAATCTATGACCACCGTCAACAGTTGTGCTACCAGTTCAACTCTATCTTTAACAGCATAACCACCACCATTCACCGCCACCACTACACCAACAGCACCCATGCAACCACAAGATCCACCACCATCACCCACCTCCACCGCAGCTAGAAACCACCACGACCACAATCAGATATACCAAAAAAATAGATAAGATCAAAAATTTTGCAGGTCACGGATCAAAAAATTACAGGTCACAGATTAATTTTTAGTCACATGTTTATTTCAAATGGTCACAGAATATTTTTGCACATGACTTAGGTTTTTGTTGATACTCACAGCATAGGTCACAGCACATGGCTCAGGTCACAACATAGGTCACAACATTGGTCACGCAGACTATACAACACCATCTTACCACCACCGTCTTACATGCCCTAACCCTACTCCGTCGATGCTACCACAGCCGGCAACTCACCACAACCACCATCACTAACATAACCTCACCAATCGATGGCAAACCAAAAAACGCGCAGATCCGTCACCACAACACAACCACCACAAAAAAAAAAAGAATCGAAAAATTTCCACGCAATTATCCCAAACCTCCGATCCACCACCACTACACAAAACACCATCCAAACCTATCCCAACTGATAGATCCACCACGCAACCTGACAAACCATGAGCGATAAAAAAAAAACTACAGTCGTCGCCGCCTGGAGATCTCTACTGCACAAAACCAGTGAACGGGAATCGCCGCCGCACGCCGACAATGCCAAGAAATTACCCATCACTTTATCCAATTTCGAGCCAACTGCAAACACCACCCGGATTGCTTCCATCGAGCAGCCAACAACCACAATCCGAATCCTGATTCCAGATCTGAGAAGGAAGGTTATGAAGGGAATGGAAAACTCACGTTTTGTTTTATAGATCTGAATCTGTGATTCACAGTAGCGTCGCGCGACGCCGAGGCAGCGTCCCGACGTCGGCAGTTGCGACGCTGCTGTGGATTAGGACGCAGTCGCGACGCTGCACACAATGTGCTCTTGCAGGGACGAGAAATAGAGAAGTGAGAGGCGCCGTTTGGATCTGTGCAGTCGCCGCCGGTGAGGAGAGGATCGGAGTGAGAGATGGTGAGAGAGAGAGCATTTTGAGAGACGGCGAGAGAAGAAAATTACATTGGGGTGGGGGTAGGGTGTATATAATTTAATTTTTATAATAATATTATTAATATTTAATTAAATATAAAAAACTTGTATCTATATATAAAATATATGATTTTTAAACATTAAAACTTGACATCTGATTTTTGAACTTCGATCTTTAAAAGTAGGGATTCATGTAATTTTCACTTTTATAAATAATGGAGCTAAAAAAAAGCTAAGTCTGACCAAATCTGTAACAATTTCTGTATGTTTAGGAGCTACTCTGTCAGGGCCACATGGGCCCGCCTTGACAGTGCCAAGTGACCAGCTGTGGAAAAGACCGTTTCAAGACACGCTAAATGCTACCAGAAATGTCTCCATCAAGAATCTTAAGGAAGACTAGTCAAAAGCAGACAATAAAGACAAGTGCACAAGCATAAATTAAAAACTTGTTTTTAATGAATTCGAATTGTCTAAATTAAGAATAAGTTCGAGCCACATTATTTTAAAATAATGTATTTTAAAATAGTAATTTGATAGAAAATATGTGATTAAAAAAATAAAGTTATTAATGTGATAGAAAATATTATTTTATTGAAAAATATATGGTTGAAAATGAGTAAAAGAATGAAAATGAAAATTTTAATGTGACTCAAATAGGGGCTTAACGTTTTCTTGGCACTTCTTGTAATCGAACACTATCATATCAAACTATTTATTCAACAATCATGTAATCTTGATTGCTTGGTTTCCAAAACATTTGGAGTGTGTTTGATGCACATTTTTAGGAAAGATTGCATTTTTTTGTGATATGGTGGGGAATATGTGGTTGAAAAAGAAGAAAAGGTTATTAATGTGATAAAAATATTATTTTATTGAAAAATGTGTGGTTGAAAATGAGTAGAAAAATAAAAATGTAGCTCAAACAAGGGCTTGAAAAGTTTTCACTCATATAAGTCAGACGTTAAACTTTTAATTTTATTAAAAAAATTTCACGTAGAATATGAATTACCTCTTCCACGTATTTGATTATCTATCATATAATTTTACCCGACCAACTCGAAATAATGTGTAGTGTGTTGGAAAATTTATTTTGATTAATTGATTTTGATCAATTTTTGACCAATTACTTTAATGGATCCGTTATAATTTGGAGGGGAGAGGACCAATATACTAGTAAGTTGGCCCAAAGTCCACACGCGCGAGTCTCTGATGGTCGGCTCAACATGGGTCATGGGTTTGAGCTTGACTTGGTCCAAGTTGTTATATATTTTTTTTGCTAAAATAATATTTGAATTATATTATTTTATTATTAAATTAAATAATATATTTATTTTCTTCCGAAATTTTCTGTGTGACATGAGGCATCTTCTAGAAGTGGAAGTTTTTTGTCTGAAGAGTTGATGTCTATCAAGACGGGTTAGTCTGTTCAAAACAAAATTTTTTGGTTATTGTATATTTTGGACAAATTAATTTAGATGTACATTCGATGACATTGTTATTGACGTCGTGTGAGTTGTCAAAATCGGTGTCATTGATTATATAAAGTGATATTAAAATTAATGTATTAAAAATTGCCAACGTGTCATCCATGATGTCAAAATTAGTATACATGTAACAAAATTGCTTTTGGACATGACCTTTCAACTTATATAAATTGACCTTCAAAATTTGGATTTGCGTCAAACTTTTGTCTCGACTATTTAAAATTATGTTTTATTCCATTCATTATGTAAGTTGAAATTTTTCCTAATTGTTTAACTATTATAAAAGATTATTTGAAAATAAATAACTACACGGTAAATTCGAAATTTTATATAAATTTACCAACATGGTGTAGTAACGATTTTTTTGTCGTCAAGTATTAAGATATTTTCATCAACTTAATGACTGAAATTTTGATATTTTCATCAGTATTGTCCTTGCTGAGACGCTCCAGCTTAGACCTCACTTGTTTCATCCCGGAGGAAGAGGGATTCAGAGCCTTTGTGCCAGTAATGGCAGTGGCCTTAAGGATGGTCGCCATATTAGGTACCGGATGCTCCGTCTTGGCGAATTTGTCTGTAAATGTGAATGAAAAAGTTAGAAACTGCAAGAATAAATATGAATCTAACAGGAGGGGGCCTCTTACCCTTATGAGCCATCAGTCCGAAGTCTAGGAAGTAGCAGTTACGATCAGTGAGGTGGGCAAAGCTTCTGAGCTCCGGAGATCGCTTGTAAATGTCCTCGATCACGTCCCACTCGACCTCATGAAGCTCGTATTTGGAACCAGAATCTGCAAACAAATGAAACAACAGAAATTAGTACCAAGAAGTTGGGCATAAATTGAACAATTGAAGGACGAGGTACTCAAGCGCTTCGTAGTACTGGGTCGGCACAGTACAGGCTGGGATAGCGTCTCCCTCAACCATTTACCAACTGTCCCTAACCCAGAACCAGGTCTCCTTCCATCCCTTTATGGAGGTGGGGAGCCCCACTACTAAGAGAGCGTGAGCCCCCAAGGGGTGATGTAGTACCACCCATTGGAATCGTCCTTCCCAACGACCCGAGCCTGAAAAATTGCCTGGAAGACATGTAGAGGCATGTCATCGCCTAAAGAGATCTCTTTCCAAAGAAAGTAGGCTCCAACTAACTGGCTCCACCCATTTGGAAAAATTTGGTTGGTCGAAAACATGAAATTCCTCAACACCGCCCTAAAGAAAGGGTGCAGAGGCAGACGCACTCCTCCCTTCAGCATGAATTTACTAATGGCCACACATCTCGACCTCGGAAAACAGGCTCGTTCATGGGCTTCGGAAACTAACTCTACTTAGTGGGGAATGCAATATGTTTCCCTAAGTTCGGCTAATTTGGAAGATGTTATAGAAGATGGAATTTTGGCAGCCCCCAGTCAGCCTCGTAATCTATAGGCTCTTCGGTCATACTATACCATTCCTCCGACCTCCCAGAAATTAACTCTCCCCCGAACCTAACCACAGTAATGGCTATGCAAGCTTCAAAAGACATGGATATTCGAAAGAAAAAGATAAAAAGTTGTAGGAACCTAAGAAATTACCTAAACAAATGAAGATTCAGAAAACTCGTCGGAGATTAGTTGCTGGAAGACTTGGAAGAAAATTTGAGAGAATGCGAAGAATATTTTGCAAATGTAAAGTTTTAAAATGACAAGTTTTTGACTTTTATATACAGACGGGATTGAATCCCAACCATTGTATCAAGGACCGTCTAAAAAGAGGCGTCCAAATCTGCGATCAATCCGAAACGTAGAATTCAAAAGGTTTATGACATCAACGCCTTAGATTCATTCGTGGCTCTCACGCATTGCCTATAGCGCGTAAGCACTCCTCATGAATTACGCATGCTCATAATTGGCTATCATTACACATTTAATGCAACGGTTGTACGTGTATTGGAGGTTGTTTAGATACAGCTACCCATCTTGGAAATAGACGAAACCGTCAAATCACGTTCACCAATATCAACATTAATGACTTCACAATTCCACTTCGACATTGAGCCCCATCGCTTCAGAACTGAGGCGCCTCAAAAAGAATTTCAGCTTCAATAAGTCTTTCAGCTTCAACCAGTTCAACTATGGACTCGCCTCGGCTTCAATAAGCCTTTTAGCCTCGGCCAGTTCAACTATAGACTCTTCTCAACCTCAAAAAGAATTTCAGTTTCAATAAGCCTTTCAAGTTCAACTATGGACTCGCCTTAGCTTCAAAAGGAGTTTCAGCTTCAATAAGCTTTTTAGCCTCGGCCAGTTCAGCTATGGACTCACCTCAGCTTCGATAATCGAATCCAATTATTCGTAGACATTACGGTCATGACGTGCTTTTGCTCCCAAGTAAGCTAGGCTTATTTCATTTTTTCAAACTCCATGCCTGACATAAATAATCACCAATGAACTTGAGGGACTAGTATGATGGAATACAAATTTTAAAACTTTTGTCACTTTATTACTGAAGTCCAAGCATGACATAAATAATCACACATGGACTTGGGGGACTATTGTTATGACTCGTCACTAGGGACTGTCACGTAGCTATCAAAATTAAGTTGTGGGACCTGATTCGACCCAACTACCTTAGCTGAGGCTTTGCTTCTGTATATACCGAGGCTTTGTTAAACCGAGGCCCCTTATCCGAGGCCTTGTTATCAGCAGATGCCCAATTACTCCTGAGGCACCTCCTGGATCCAAGGCCCCTTAACTCGCGACGGCCCACGCGCAAGGATTTGCTCATGATGAAGATCTTTATTCGAACGATTGATGTGACCTTTGTGAAAAGTGTATTTGTGTCTTGCCTTATCAATGTAAGAGCATTTAATACTTTGTAAAGTTAGGAGAGTCAATATGATAGTTAGGATATGATGTTTTGGCCGAGGAGATGAGGCCACGTGTAATTTGATCCAATGGTCACCATTTCATTTGTAACACTATAAATACCCCGATCATGTAACAATTGAAGACTAATGAAACTTTTAATACTCAAAGCAACCTATCTTATTATGGGATCAGTTTATTACAACTACAAATATTGCTTTCATCGATAGATCATTATATAATCTTGTTCCGTAAATCCTGTCGGAATCTGAACGAAAACGTCTCGTGTCGTTGAGTTTCTCCCACGTCCAATCTTTGGATTGATCTAGAACATAGATCTACCTTAACGTGTTGGATATGGCTTGTATACACGAGTGGACCTGACATCTGTTGAGTTCATTTTTTGAGGTCAAAAGATTGGCGCCGTCTGTGGGAAGCCACACTATAACCACGAGTAATCTCGTGGAAAAAACTTTCTGAAAAGAATCTGGGCATCGCCCTTGAAAGAAGATTTGTTCTTGAAAAAGGAACAAGAGGAAGCCCCGGAGTTGGAAAATATTTGAGTTTTAGGCTTGAAGAGAGATGAGCTCAGATGGAGACGCCCCTCCCAAGCGCATGAGGGAAAGAAATGACAAAGTCCCCATCACAGTCGCCCAGAGGGTCGGCGTCGATCCCACCACCATCACAGATGATGTGGTAGAAGAATGACGACCCAGCTTACAAGAGGAATGACAACTATGGCAGCCAACATGAGTCGGGTTTCCAATTCAACTTTGAGATTCAGGTATGTTTGAGTCATTTGGAGATGTAGTTTTTGTTGGTGGTAGATCTGACAGTAGTGGGTGTGTTGACAACAGTGGCCGTATGGCAAGGTGTATTGAAGAGTGTGTGCAACCAACTATTTAGGTGTTTGTGACCAACTATATTGTTGATTTGTGATCAAGTATTGGTAGTGAATTGAGATTGCAAGGCAGGGCAGGGCGGGGGTACTGGTGAAGTGTTTAGTATATGTGATCAACTATTTGGTCATTTGTGACCTAAAAAATTCAATAATTGGTGATTGAAAAATAATTTGTGACTAACTAATTTAAAAGTTTGTGATCGATAAATAAATTATGACATATAAAAATTGTGATTTCTGACCAATATATAAATTTTGTGGCCTATAATATTTTTAATTTGTAACCAATTAATTTGATAATATATGACCAATAAATAAATTGTGATCATGTGACTATTAATCGTATAATCGCGACATTAGTATTTTTAATTATTTAGTTATATTTGAAAATTTAAACTTATTGTTTGAGTTTTGAATTTGTCTATACTTTACTCTTGATATGTGAATTTTTCCCATAATAATAGACGAATCGTGCTGCATAATTGCATTATCAAGCCACGTAAAATCTCCCTCCACGTATCACAGGAGGTCAGCTGGCCCCCTGGCATTGGCCCTGGTAAAGGGGTTTAACCCATAATAGACTATGCAAAAATCACAAGGTCCAATCAGCCACCTCATGTTTACCTTGAACAAATCAGGCTGGCAAGCTGAAAACTATGGGCCGCATTGGGGACTTATCCCCTATTTGTTGTAAATTAAAATGAGATTTTTAGTAGATCTTTGATAAAAGTTGATGAAACGTGTGATTGAAAAGTTGTGGATCTTATAAAATGTGTAGTTAAAATTAATTGTTTATTTTAACTCGAACCAATCAGGGGCTTAGTATTCAATTAATAAAAGCTCAAATTTTATACATCATTAATTTTTAATTCTCGGAATTCTCAACTCCTTGCTCTCACTCTCAAATATTCACAGCAAGTCTCCATTAAAAATTGCTATGGAAAAGAAGAGTTTCTCATACTCTCATGTTTGGGTAGAAACGATCGAAGTCTCATTTTGATCAATTCCTGTTGCTTGCTTTCAGCCTCCCAATCCTATTGTGAATTTTAATTTTAAAGAACCGAATTGAAATTATTTCATAGGAAACTAGACCCAAAACGCATATCATATTTTTATTATTTTATTGTACTATATTTTAATTACATTTACGTCTTTCCTCTACGATCATTATTTATTTATTGTACTATATTTTAATTGTATTTATGGTCTTTTCTCTACGACTCTCAACTTTTTTCATCGCATTATTATCCTCAATTAAAATTAATTAGCACGTCTAATCTCTAATTATAGTATCCGTCCAAAAAATTCATTATGTGGGAATAAAAAGACTTGTCCATCATATTTTTAATAAACAAAAAATATAACAATTACAAAAGCATGGCAAATTTTTTTTTTCCCCTTGTGATATTTTGATAAAAATCATCATAAAAAAGGATACGTGCTACCTAATAGAAAGTAATGATCAAAATTCGATGAAAAAATTAGAAACTATTAGAATCTCATATTGGCTGTTGATATTAATACGATCCACTTAATAATGTGAGGACAATCTTCCCCTAACAAGCCAATTTTGTGAGGTTCAGTTAGGCCAATATCTTTTCTAATATGGTATCAGATCGACCCAATTTTACAATGTTGGATGCACCCAATATCGTTTTGTTCACAATTGTTTGGCATGGTCCACGCTGTGCGTGAGGGGGCGTATTAGAATCCTACATTGACTGGTGATATTAACATAATCCACTTAATAAGGTGATGAGAATCCTCCTCTAACAAGTCGATTTTGTTAGGTTGAATTAGATCTAATATCTTTCTAATAGAAACATAACAGACAATGTTGAAAATTAAAGAGATACAAGTGCTCCAATGAGAGTTAGACAATAAATCGAAGGGTGGGGCTATAATAATTTAAAAAGTAAGACTATTAGATAGAAAAGCTTGACTTTTCAATCAAAGTTAGTGTACAGACGAGACGTGATGCAAAATTCTACAAAAGTGGCTCTCTGCGTGCTGTTATACTTCGACGCCTTTGATTGTCGGCCTTGTCTTTAGATAGGCAAAAAGCCACACAAAAATTGAGTAGATCACTACATGTTTGTTTGAATTAATAATTACATTAGACTTACTTATAAATACTTTTATATTTCACTTGTGGATTTTTCCGAAAACATCATGAATGGCTAAAGATGTTCTTCTTTGGCCTAAAGTTACGTGTCAAATTTCTCATTTATTTATTTTTATTTTCGTAGATTGCTTGTATCCCTCATAGTCATTTAAGCCCACCAATAACACGTTGGAAATAATAATTATAAATAACTATTTAACTTACCTGTTTTTAATAAATTATTTTTATGGACAATATGATTACGATGTCTTTGACCAAGACAAAGCCAAAGATAATGCACGAAGACTAATGGACTAAAAAAAACAAAGAGTCAAAATAAAGTTATCAGAGATTGTATTGCCAATCAATTTATTAGTTGGTAATTGAAGCCTCCTTTAATAATTTAATTGTTGAGGACGGATGGAATTGCTATGATACCACTTGTTAAGAATTATGTATTTTTTAGATCCACTTGTTATAATTCAGGATTAAAATATCGAAATTGTATGATAAAATATGAAGTATATGATCGTAAACAAAAGAATAATAAAGACAATAAAAATAGTAGAGAAATTTAAAGATTTTATTGACTCGTGAACGATAATGGAGAAATATACAATTAATCTGAAATTCTAGTAATCACCGAGGCTAAACTATCATATATTCTCAAAATCTCTCAAAATGTTGTTGAATATATATTTTTGTGAAGATACGACGTTGAATATGTGTGTGTGTGTGTGTGTGAATCTCTTTTTGGAGTTCTAGATGAAAAAAAGACATAAAATTCAGGAAAAATGGAATTAAAAACATCACGAGGCCCCACCTTCCGGGGCGCCTCGGCGCCCGAGGCAAAAACCAAGCAGCCGAGCATTTTGTCCCTTTTTTTTCTACTTTTTTTCGCTCCAAGTCGTTTTCTTCATCTCAAAGTCATTTTCCAAACCGAACTCCCAATAAGGCTTCCAAGCTTCCAAATAGAATTTCAACTTGAATAAGTCTCCAGTAAAATTTCAAACAGAATTCCTCTTGACGTGCACTTCAATTAGAATTTTTCAATTATTTCAACAAAGAATTCGAATTACACCCAAATTTTAACAATAATAATGAACATTCTTACATGATAGACTTCAGAGAATTTTACAAAATACAACTTCAATATGGGATGATTTACACTCATCGTTTTTTTTTTTTCCAAATTTATATTTTATCTATCATTTTTATTGAATAACAACAAAAGATACCTCTTGCTAGAAAAATTACATATATCTTTATAAATAGTTCTACATATCAAAATAATCATAGTAAGAATAACCTCTATATGTAGGAATAAATTAGACATTATAATAAGAATAAGTTTTCTATGTTCCATATTAAAGAACTTGCTTTCACATAGTAATTAGGAAAATACATGCACCGTCTATATTTTTAATTTTTACAGATTAATGAGGTGTAAAAAACAAAGAGGGGGAGTTTTTTTTTTTTTTTT
>OU503038.1:27140510-27155495 GCA_912172775.2 Fraxinus pennsylvanica
AAAAAAAAAAGTCCATGAACAGTAAATGATGGAGATAAAATGGGAAAAACATTAATTGAGAGGGATAAAATTGGACGACAAAATGCTTCACAGATGAACAGTAACCTGTGGATTGACTCTTTTAATATAGTAGGGATAAAAAGTAACTAATAGAAAGTTTCAGAAGACTTTGAATTATCGATCCAACAATTAGGCCATGTTTGATACCCCTTAAATTTCTTGAAGTTTTACATTTTCCAACTTTAACCTTGTCTGATAGCAAAAATTTACTATGGAATTGGTTTTCCAAGATTCATTCCCACGTGCACATTTTTTTCAAAATACGTGAATTGATTTTCCCACCATTTTGGTGGGAAATGGAATTCTAGTTTTTTTTTTTTTGGCAATAGAAACAAATTTCATAACCAATTGTAAAAAAAAAATTCACTTAAATTGACAATTTTCATGTAAAATAAAGTCAAACGAACACTAAATTTTGATTAAAAAAAATGATTTTTTAGGAAATATTTTTTTTTATTTTTTAGCAATGAAAATAAATTTTATAACCAATTGTAGAAAAAATTATCACTTTAATGGACAATTTACATGTAAAATAAAGTTAAACGAACACAAAATTTAAAAATTTTTCGGGTGAAAAATTATATCAATCTAACACACTTAATTAACAATTCCCTACAAAACAATTTCTAAACAATTACTTTTCCTGAAATTCATTTTTTTTCCACCATTGCAATCAAACGGACCTTTACATTCATCCATTATTTTGAATTGAATCCAAAAAATGAAATATTTAAAAGAAAAATTCAAAACTAGAAACAATTATAAGTGTGATGTGTATACTTTAAGATCTCATTTAGTGCACCATATTAAGCTATAAGAAAAAAAAAAGTATAATATTTATAATATATAGTAGTAGGTGGATGATATTATGCCTTTGTTTGTCCTCAAAATTTTTAAAATTTATTTTTAATACTAAAATATTTTATTTCATCTACACTTTTATAAACTTTTTAGCCACATATTTCATCATTTTTTTTTATCAAAATCTTATGAAAATTTGATTTTTATCTAAACCAAATAGGGACTTTAATGGTTCTCTTAATAAAAAATGGTTAAATATATTTTTACCATATTTTTAAATAACTAGACTATATTTTAATTGCATGAAATGTTCACAACATTTACACATTATCACATATACATCTCAAACTTTTTTTTTCATCGTATTCTTATTCTCATAAATTTTTTTTGAATATGGTTTCTCTTCAAATTATTCTTTAAGATAGAGTAAAAAAATTCATTTGCACTTTATATTTTTAAATAAGCAAAACAAAAAATAATGGAAGAATGCGATTAACTATTTAACACTCGTTTTAAAGCGCGTTAATAATATTATAGAACGAAATGCATGAATAAGGACAATTTTTTATGACCAATGAAATGTGGAAAACAAGAATGTAATGAAAAAAACGTAAATGATATAAGTGTGATAATGATTAAAAGTTAATGAATTTTAATGCAATTAAAATGTGGTGTATTTACCAAAAAAATAAAATAAAAAATATTTTGAATATAACCACCCATAAAAAATATAATTTATACTAGCTGTCTTATCTGGTCTAGAGCATTTTACACTCTCATACTAAATTACTCTACTGAAGGTGCAAATGAATTCTTTACAAAAAAAATAAAAGAATGTTTTCTACCTTAGTTTAGTCCATCATATTCTAATCTAAATTACTGTACAATCTAATACGATACTCCAGACTCAAATATAAAATTTGTATAATATCATTATATTTGTTTGAAATAATTTAATAAGTTGATAAAAAGTTAAAGTCTAAGTTAACAATTAATTTTAATAAAATATTATTAAAAACAATTTTGATCAAAATTCGCTTAAATTCTTATTAAAATTTTGTTAAATAACCCCTTAATTTTATCTCGAGAACAATAATGAGCGTTTCGTTTTCTTTGTTGAACATAATCCCGAAATCCGCGAGAAAAAGGCAAGCCTGGCCCCCTATGGCCCGCCGCCACCAAAGTTAAGAGAGATAATGCTTGTCAGTGATAACTCCTATGGAGAGAGGAAGCTCCCTACTTCGTTTGTATTCTCCCCACCGGCCCACCCCCAACACACACCTCACACAAAACACGCATAGTTAAATATTCTTGGTCAAAAATCCATCAACAAAAAGGAGTAAAGAAGCTTCTTTTTTTAACTTCAGATTTGCTGCAAAGTTAACTCCATTAGTTTATTCTTCTTCAAAGTACACAAAACCCCATTTCTGATTCTAACTCAGGTACTTTGTCACTGCATAATCTCCTTTAAGGCATCTATTTTTCAAGAAACATATAAACATCTCTATATATTTGTTTATTTTTTCTGGGTCTGGAAGGTTTTGGGTTTCAAAAACCGCAGTTGAAAGGATTTAAGTTCTGTAGAATGTGAAAGTGAAGGTTGATGATTTGTGCTTGAAGAATTTGAATAGGTTGCAATTGGCTTTTTTTTTTCTTTGTGCGTGCTTTATGCTGGAAGTTTTCTGGCTGCTTTCGGATCACTGGGATGCTATTAATGAATCTTGAGATTTCAGATTTGTAAAAATTTTTGGGCTAACATTAAATGTTTGAATATTTAATTTCTTGTAATTAGTTTTCTTATTTGTTTTCATTTATCGCAAAGTCTTAACATGTTATCTTTGCCTCACTTTTGACTTTTATGGTTGCTTAATTAATTTTCAACAGTTTTCCTCATTTTCGTGAAAAAAGGATTCCTAGCTTGTAAAAAAACCGCACGAGTTTGTCTATATGAGCACGGAGGCTTCGATGTCATGATTATGTTACTCTTTTTTTTGTGGGTGAAGTAAAATTTTTTCCATGTGCTTCCTAGTAGTTTTATTGGAAACTGAATGCTTTCAATAATTAAATCGTATTTTAGATGGAGGTGGTTATTTCTTATATAAATTGATACTTTAAAGAGAAAATTAACTAAACCTGCTTGAAAATAGTTGATTGCTATCGTGGTGGAACTAGATCTTATGATAAGATCACTTTTAGACCGGGCGTTGGTTGGTTGTGAATTACTCAATGGAATGGAGGTTCTTCAGTTTTATCTGGCTCCTGTTTGTTTTACTTGTGGAAGCTTCCCCTTATGGAATTGTCAATTCTCTGTCCTCCCAATATAATTGTGACATGCGCATACTAAAGTTTTTACAAAGCCATGCCTGGTTAATAGCTAACCATGCTTCCTATATCTTTAACTTATGCTTTTACCTCCTCCTCCTTGGTTGATGTTAAAGATTTTTTTTTTTTGAAGGGAAAAAAAAAATGTTAATTTTTTTGAAGGGAAAAAAAAATGTTAACATCATCGTTGTATTTGACAGATCTGGCAATTTTGGATGCTCGTACGCATAAACTGGGCAATGTATTATACTCGGTTATAGCTTGAATGCGAGTCTAACTTGACATCAGATGCTATGACATTATCAAAGAGGGACCTGCTTATTGCAGTGTTTGTGTCCGCATGTTTGTGTTCTTTTGTCGCTCCTGATGCACAAGGTATTAACTATTATGCTGATCACATTTTTATGTTAACTGAACAGTGAAAAATGCACTGTGGACCTGTTACTCTTAACAAGCTTTTTAGCAATGACTTCTCATATTAATAATGAACACTGAGCATAATTTCTCTTTCTACCCCCCTTGTTGCACAATTACAACAGATCTTTTTTTGAGTGTAAGCATATGCATATACATACATATACATGAAGACACTTGAATATGAATTAATTTCTTTTTTCTTCTTATTATAGTCTCAAGAAAAGCTTCCCCTATAAATGAAAATGGTCTCAAAAATGGATAAATTTAATTTCTCGATTCTGGATGAATTTCTAACTGCTCCATCTCAATTAGATTTTTCCTTCTAATTTAGAAACTGTCATACAATGCAAACAGTAGATGTGCCAATGTTATTCATGAAGGTGTGAATGAGCAAGGCAATTCTCTGCCATTGTTTTTTGACACGCTTACTCCCTCTTTTTCTCTATTTGAATTCCTCGCGTTTGATGGAAATTTAAGTTTTCAGACTTGCGTATGCTCCTCTATCTTCCTAACGAAAATGCACGTTTCTTACATCTCCATCTCTCTTTTTTCAGAACAACGTATAACTGATCCTTGTGTAGTCAAAAAGTTGAAATTAGACAGGAGGTTGTATGTCATTGGAATTTGCATGCAATAGTTTGATTGAAAAAAGTTGCGATGATCATTTATGGATATTTGTTAACAACTGGTGGATAGTTTGTTGGAGAAAATCAAATTGAAGATTTTAAATGAGCTGTCACCCCTGACCTACTATTTTCATTTAGAAAAACGATTCCTTTCAATTTGTTGGATCAAATTTGTACAGTGGTACCCTTGAGGAAGTAGGATTAATAATGTCAGTTCAACTGATAGTTTGCAAATGTGGTCTTACAATTTTACTGCTAAGAAGTACGAATTCGGATACGCAATTCGAATACAATACCATATGGGTACGGCTTACTTTTCAACAAAACTGAGGATATGTGGATACATGTGTATGTATATACATATGCGTGTGTAGTATTTTTCATAAGTTAAATATGAAAAATTCACCATAATTTCATTATTATAAAAAAACATTAAAACAAAAGTCTAACAATAGTATCTTATCTTAATCTTTAATTGTTTAGCTTCATTTTCTTCAACATCACTACCGTCAACTTTTTCATTATTATTAAAAATAACAATATCAAACTTTGGCTCATCTAATGATAGCAACTTCAAGTAGGGATAAATATATAATTTTTTGCAACAAAGTATTGCAATGATAAATATCTAATTTTTCTTATCATATTCTTCATTCAATAAAAAAAAAGTATTGCAACGAATAGTTAATATTTCTTGTCTCTTATCTTTTTCTTATTTTGCATTTATATTGAGAATGAGGCTTAGTTTGTTGTTGTTGGTGTTTTTGTTTTGTATTTGACTTTTATGATATGGGAATGATGAAACTGATAGCTGTAAAAATGAAATGGCAAAACACCATCTATCCAAGGGCAGCATATGTATTTATCCTAGTGAATTTGAAAAGCTTCTAATACCACAGTATACCAAGTTTGGTCACAGGTCACTATACGTAATGAATTCTATCATTATAAATTTGATTAATATGTAATGTATGACTTTTGCCAATTCACTAATCTTGTTTTCTTGATCCAATCTTTTCTGCATTTGAGTTGCCATTTTGCTGGCGTGTTACAATTAACTGAGGTGACAGTTGGGACTTATTTCAGGAGATGCACTCTATGCTTTGAGGTCTTCACTTAATGCTTCTAGTAATCAGCTCGTTGATTGGAATCAGAATCAAGTCAATCCTTGCACTTGGTCCAAAGTTATCTGTGACAATAATAACAATGTTGTGACAGTGTAAGAAATTTTATGATGTCAATTCTTACTCCCTTTTATAAACATGCATGCTCAAATATTGCTTCCTTGAATTTGATACGTGGACATATGCTGGAATATTTTGTGTCATGTAATTTCTGGGTCTGTTTTGTGGTAATAATTTCATCATTATGATTAGTAAGCACACAATTATTTGTCTCTACTTGCAGGACATTGTCTAACATGGGATTCTCTGGGACCTTGTCACCAAGAATTGGGATTTTAACGTCGCTGACGACACTGTATGTTTAGGGAATTTGGAGCTGTAAAGTTGTTTGATTGTCCTTATTTAAATTTTTGGTTCTTCAATTTGCTTAATACAATTCTCTGAGCTTTTAATTATTTAATTTTTGTTTTATCTTCTATGGAAATACGTAGCACTTAAGCATGTCTTTTGATACTCTTGCTTCTGGGGAATATTTTACAGCTAAAATGTTTTGATCAATCAGTGCATGATATTTTACAGAATTCTTGTGTAACAACTGCAAAATGGTTTATGAAGTCCATCATTTGTTAGTTTTTTATTATGAAATGGGATGGATTTTCAGTCCACAAATTAGATACATCGAATGTAGTTTTTCATAAGCAGTATATTATGACATTTAGATAAGTCAATGAGATTCTTCATGCATATTTGTAAATGATCTAAGACAACAGCAGTTTCTCTCCAGTGAAATTCATCTACTAAGTGGTATACCGGTACATGTACACGTCTTCATGTTTATGTAGGAAAGCTAGGAATAGCAGCTTACTCACATATGCTAAAGAAAATCATTTGTGCAATGTTTTGTGCAGTCATTACATTATTGAATTGTCATTTCCAGAAGAAATGCCCTCTCTTAGTTGGTGAATATTAATTATTAATGAGAAACTTGAACACTGGTGGTGTTCCATGCACTACAGATGCCATATATACACTACCACATTAACTAGTTGATATAAAAATCTTTACTGCAGACAATTACAAGGAAATGGCATAACCGGTAAAATACCTTTGGAGTTCGGAAATTTGACGAGCTTGACAATGTTGGATCTGGAAAATAACAATATAACTGGAGAAATACCAAATTCCCTTGGAAATCTTAAGAGGCTTTCGTTCTTGTAAGCATAAAAAACAGATTCATTAGCATTTATTCATTTTTTGACCATCAAAAACTTAAGACATACTTTTTCGTTGAAGTAGGATTTTGGGTGGAAACCATCTCTCTGGTTTGATTCCGGAATCACTTTCAAGTCTTCCCAACTTGGTTAGCCTGTAAGTGATTTATTTTGTACAATGTATTATGGTAAAATCCTTGTCTTGTATATATATAAGAATGGACGCTAACAGCTCCTCAAAATTGACTTTTGCTGTGAAGCAATATGCTTGACCTTTATTAAGGTTTGTGTTACATGGCACTGACAAAATTCTTTTGCAGTCAGCTTTCTTCGAATAATCTCAGTGGCCAAATACCTGAGCAGTTATTTCAAATTTCCAAGTACAAGTATCATCTCTCTCTCTCTCTCTCTCCCACCCCCCCTCCCCCCCTCTCTTATCTACGTACCTACCTACTTATCAACTTATATAACTACCTGCATGAGGAGATGTGTGTGCATTTGTGTACGTACTTATGAACATCTAGACGTGTATGGATGAATACCTTTTCATCACATTTATCACATTGACATCAAATGAGCTTAAGTTGCTTTCTTCAGTTTTACAGGGAACCACTTAAATTGTGGCATAAATACTGTCCACCGTTGTGCATCCGACAGTGGAGGTATATGCACCTTACATTTTCACTACTCTAGGTTGTGTAGATTGTAGGTGTTGGATATAGGACGTGTGTCCTGTGAGATGAATGAAGAGCAAATGTTCAAAAATGATTTAGCAGCTAGATTGTTTTGAATAATTTTACACCAGTATCTCCATTGAATTTGACACAAGAAAAGTTATTTGGAAAATATAAGTCAAATATCTCTATCTTGGCAGGTGCTTCAAGTAAATCAAAGACGGGTATGATCATAGGGATCGTTGGTGCACTCTTGGTTATTCTTCTTGGAGGTTCTTTTCTGTTATTTATGTGGAAAGCTAGGCGCAAAGGCTACAGGCGTGAAGTTTTTGTGGATGTTGCAGGTTTGTCTTAAATTTTGGTTATAGTGAACATTTTGTATATTATGATCTCAGCAAGAGATTCTGAATAATTGTTCTACAGTATACGTCTGTAACAACATTTTATGAATTGAACTGTCGTATATAGAATGGCATTGAAAGTGCTTGTAGTTTTATCAGAAGTCATCCACTAATATTATAGCCTGTAATGGGATGTCTATGGTTGCATAACAGTTAATTATAATCATGGGAAAAAAATAACAGTTAATTAGATTCTCTTGTGTGTTCTTCTTTTTGTATTCATAAGATCCATTAACATCTGCATCAGGTTTTTGTTGTTCAAATTACAAGAGCTATCAAAACTGCAAAATTGAAAATCTGTTTTGATATTTTATTTGCAACGATGAATGCTCAGGTGAAGTTGATCGGAGAATTGAATTTGGACAATTGAAGAGATTTGCATGGAGAGAGTTGCAGCTTGCTACAGATAACTTCAGTGAGAAAAATGTCCTTGGACAGGGAGGTTTTGGGAAAGTCTATAAAGGAGTGCTTACTGACAACTCAAAAGTCGCTGTTAAACGTTTGACTGATTTTGAGAGTCCTGGTGGAGATACAGCATTCCAGCGTGAAGTTGAGATGATAAGTGTGGCTGTTCATAGAAATCTTTTACGGTTGATTGGGTTTTGCACCACACCAACGGAGCGCCTTTTGGTTTATCCCTTTATGCAGAACTTGAGTGTCGCCTCTCGTCTAAGAGGTATCACTTAGTTTTGTTACTTTTTAATTGCAGACTAACATTTGTATGTAGAGTAATTAATTGTGAGTTTAAGTTATCTGTGTTCCATTGCTGGGTAAGGTATACATTATGTTAAGGACATGCATGGGTTTATTAGCTGTTTAGAAGACTATACTTGGTGTTTTCTGTGTCTTCATCTTTATACATGTGGTACTGGACTTGTATGAATTTTTGATGAGCATTCTTTCTGGATCTAACATCATTCATGTAGAAACTTTCTTTGGAAATACTTATTTCACATATTTTTATTGATCTTTTTTTTTTTTGAAATATATGACAGAGAATAACTGTGACACACCTATTCTGAACCGTTTAGCTGCAAATTTGAATTGTACACGCGAAGATATTAGGAACTAACTACTACTTTGGGGCCCTTGCTTTCAGGCCAATGAAGCAATACAAAATTATTGGACTAGTTTTAGACTCCTTTAAACAGGACCATCAGGATTTTGAAGAGGAGATTCACTAACTAATTAAAGGAAAAATGGGTTGAACCCTCGAGGAAACAGAAGCAATTCTCATCATAACCCTGACATTTTTAAAGTCCTTTGAATTTTTAATTATTGAAAAGAAGAATGATTCTTGTTTTGCAGTAATCAATTAAACTGTTCTTAAGAAGCTTAAGTCGGTGTTAAATTACATCTTGGAAAGAGACATGCTGTAGAAAAGCAGTTTAGAATTGATACAATCTCTTTTGCCTCCAATCTTGGAAAGGGACATGCTTTGGGTGGTCTCATTATGATCCTAGCCCATTGACATTTTCCATCCATGTTGAATTGCCACATTAGAAACCATATCTACCAAGAGAATAAATTATCTTGAAAAGTGAGTAATAATAGTGACAGTGCGAGATTGGAACAATCAAATGTAAGCTTAAGTAAAATTACTTTGGTTCTGCTGAAACAGAAACAAATTATGATAGGATTTAGCATAATAACCTCCGTAATTCAGGTGACTCACCGAGAAAATGTTTTAAATTAACCTGGTTCTCTATGTCGGTTGACCCTAATGGCATGTTTGTGAGGATTGGATAGTATTCGTCTTAATAAAAGAAACTAAAATCTTGTTCACTGTCCCATCCCATGTATGGTACTTTGTACCAAACATGCACTAAAATTACAGCATGTATACAGTTAGAAGAGATGCCTTCTGAGCATCTATCTTTAGTTTGCTGATGAAGCCTTTCTTTTCTCTTTTTTTTTTTTATGATGATAAAGATTTCGAGAATTGTTTAGTCTGACTCGGATGGTAAAAAGAAAGGAAAGAAAATGAAAAAATAGTCTCTTTAAGACAATTCTTTACCATTACAAAAGACATTGACTAAATAGAAAATTTTGGATGGTTAGCAGGGTGCATTAAGCAGCTTTACATACCATTTGACACCATGAGATGTTTTTGATTTTAAGGAATTCCTCTGGGGCTTGGCTCTATTGACGTAGGATCAATTTCCTTTCTATCTCTACCTAACGACCACTAAGAATTTCTCGATACCTGATATTTATAAATGTAATTTAGGTTCCGTTGTGACAAGCTCATTAAAACATTTAAGTCTTGCTATTGATCTGCTGCCTCATATCTTCAGAAGCAAAATAATGCAGAAAGCTAATGCTGGTTGATTTTTAATCACTTCATAGACAGCATTGCAACTTTTGCAATCAAGTGGCTCTTTGTTGTAGATGCTTCATTTTTATTTAGGTAATCCTTTTACACATTAACATTTATTTTGGATACTAATGCAGATCTTAAACCTGGGGATCCCGTTCTGGATTGGCCTACTAGAAAACATGTAGCACTAGGCACAGCACGTGGATTAGAGTATCTCCATGAACACTGTAATCCTAAAATTATTCACAGGGATGTTAAGGCTGCTAATGTCTTGTTGGATGAAGATTTTGAAGCTGTTGTTGGTGATTTTGGGTTGGCAAAGTTAGTCGATATAAGAAAGACTAATGTAACGACTCAAGTCCGTGGTACAATGGGTCACATAGCTCCTGAATACTTGTCTACTGGAAAATCTTCAGGAAAGACAGATGTTTTTGGCTATGGAATTATGCTGTTAGAGCTTGTAACTGGCCAACGGGCTATAGACTTCTCACGCTTGGAAGAAGAAGATGATGTATTGTTGCTCGACCATGTAAGATGACAATCTCATATAATTCGTCATTTGCATTTTTATTCTCCCTATCTCTCACTCCGTGTTTTCTGTTTTCTGTTTGTCTCTCAATTATATAATTTGTGTTCGTATTTTTATTCTTGCAATCTGTCCATACACATGATTACTTGCGCACATTCATGTACCTGCATAAACACTAGTATATATATGTTTCCTATAAATTGAAATTTTATTGAGGTTAATAAACCTCAGATACAACATATCAGCAAACATTTAAAACTTACAGGTGCTGAACATTTACCAAGGTTCCCCATTGTAAGAACAACTCTCAGTTCTCTACATTTCTGCATATTCTTCCTGTCAGCAATCTTCAGCTGTCTTCCAATCACATAACAGCAATAAAGTTGTTCAGTATAGTAGAGTCAGACCTGCATCGTTTCTATTAATTGTTGCTTGAGAAGATCTATAACATTCGATTGTATAAACCTGGAGTCAAGTTAAATATTGAAAGCAAAGCATTTGGACTTCGATGGTGAAAAGTATTGCCCATTTTTTGTTGAATGATATAGAATTAAGCATGAAGTAATTTATTTCTAATGAGATCTTACTGTTTTAGTTACTTCACTGATCCTATGCACATCACCTTGAAGGTTAAAAAACTCCAAAGGGAGAAAAGACTGGACGCTATTGTAGACTGCAACCTAAAGACAAACTACAATATCCATGAAGTGGAGATGGTGATTCAGGTTGCATTACTCTGTACTCAATCATCACCAGAAGATCGTCCAGCAATGTCAGAGGTCGTAAGAATGCTGGAAGGAGAAGGGCTTGCTGAGAGGTGGGAAGAATGGCAGCATGTTGAAATCACTCGGAGGCAAGAGTACGAGAGATTACATAGAAGATTCGACTGGGGAGAAGATTCAATTAACAACCAAGATGCTATCGAGTTGTCTGGAGGAAGATAATGGTGGGCTGATACATCTAAATAAGTATGTATTTTCTTGTGATTGGCTGCGTTTAATGAAGTACGATTTCATTCCATATTACAGAAAGCAATACGCGTTCTTTGCTGGTTCGTTTTCGTTCTTACTTTTCTTGGTTCTCTCTCGTATTAATTAATTATTTATTTAACGTGTGCGCATCTGTCTGATGGTTTCCTTCACCATCAAGACAGTTTCCCCTGGGCTAATGTTAAAATTTTGCAATGTGCAACAGACAGAGACACCTACAGGCATATAAAATTGTGCCCGTCTTATTATGATTCCTATTAAGTCAAGCTAATTCCTCTGGTCGATTCAGATACGTAAGTCTTGTATACATTTCTCACACCATATATACTAGACAAACAGGAAAAATTGCCCCTGAACCAATCGAGAATTGGCCTAGACTTCTCCACACGTGAATAAGAATACGGTGCTGAAAAATGTATTCAGACTTCTATTCTATCCTTTCATGGCTCCTCCTCTTCATCATCTCTATTGCTTCTGCTTCTCGTATTCTTAAAACAAAGAAGAAATCAGTAATTGGCAGAGACAAACTTCCACTAAACCCTCCAAAGCTTCCCATAAGATGCAAAATGCATCAGATGGGCAAATTGCATCACCAAGAACTATGGAAACTCGACCAAAAATATGGTCGTGTAATGCTACTACAGCTAGGAAACATCCCAACATTAGTCATTTCATGGCTAAACAAATCGTGAAAACTCGTGAAACCAGCTTCGGTAGCCGGCCGCCTTCTCCTGTGGCAAAGAAGATTTTCTACAATTTTTCAGATGTGGCGTTCGCCCCATATGGTGATCATTGGCGTCAAATGCGTAAAATATTTCTTTGCCACCTCTTGAATTCCAGGACAGAACAGTCATTCCACCATGAAAGGGAGTTTGAGGTTGGCCGGTTGATTGATTGTTTATCAGCAGCCTCGCCATATTCAGTTAATCTTGATGAGAAAATGTTTGATTTGGTTGGTGGAGTTGGTGCAGTTGGTAAAAGCTATAAAGGGAAAGGATTCGATGGCCGGGAAGTAGAAGATATTCCTGATGAAGATACGGATATGGCGAATAGTTGTTTCCGCAGAGGACTTCTTCCCATTCTTTGGGCGGATTATAGATTCTGTAACTGGACACCGAGTGAAGGTGGATAGATGCTTTCAGAAACTTGGATTCCTACTTACAAATGGTGCTTGACGAACATATGAATCAAGAAATGAGAAATGGGGAAGATGAAGATCTTGTTGGAAGTTTTGATTGAACTGTCAAAAGAACCTACTGGAGTATATATAAGCAAAGACAACATCAAGGGCATTCTCATGGCAACAATCGTCCCCCGTTCGCTAACACGCTTGGTAGGGAATTATGGATAGTACTGGACACGTGGTTTCCAAGTTCTATTAATGCATACCAAACATGCTAAAAAAAAAAACAAAAATAATAACTTTTTAAGTGTTTTCAGTTGACAACCTTCTTTATTTAGCCCATTTAACATGGTTCTGAACGTGTAAATTGATGCTTTACTTTTTAATTTCAGAACACACTTCTAGGGGGCGTGGATACTAGTGCAATCACCTTGGTGTGGGCAATGTCTGAGCTTGTCAAAAATCCTAGAGTAATGCAGAAAGTTCAAATAGAAATCAGAGACAGCGTTGGAATGCAAGCAAGAGTGGATTCAGATGATCTGAAAAAGTTGACATACTTAAAATTGGTGGTGAAGGAAACCCTAGTGCAATCACCTTGGTGTGGGCAATGTCTGAGCTTGTCAAAAATCCTAGAGTAATGCAGAAAGTTCAAATAGAAATCAGAGACAGCGTTGGAATGCAAGCAAGAGTGGATTCAGATGATCTGAAAAAGTTGACATACTTAAAATTGGTGGTGAAGGAAACCCTAAGGATGCATCCACCAGTACCTCTTTTACTCCCATGCCAAAGCATGCAACATAGCAAAATAAGAAATGACAATAATGTTCACGATATTTATCCCAATACAAGGGTGATGATCAATGCTTGGCGAATAGGGAGGGATCCAAGTAGTTGGAAAAGCCCTAATGAATTTCTCCCTGAGCGATTCGAGGAGAGTGAGATTGATTTTAGAGGGTTACATTTTGAATTACTGCCATTTGGGGCTGGCAGGAGATTGTGCCCAGGAATAAGCACTTCCATTGCCACTAGTTTACATTGGCCAATCTTTCGTACTGGTTTGATTGGCAAGTGCCTAGTGGGGTGAAGGTGGACTTGGAATAAGAAGGTGGAGTTACTGTCCACAAAAGAACGACCCTTAATCTTATGCCTATTAAGCATGCTTGGCAATAGAAGTTTGTTTTGGATCTTTGAATGTGTTTCTAGATGTCTCCTAGTGAATATGTTCTATAGCTAGTTTCAAGTAGGCTATATAGATATTTATTTATTTGGTCCTTTAAATTTATTTTAACTCAAAAGTCGATAAAGTTTCATATTGGTTCCATTCTAGTCACTCTGGTGAGGTTAATGTCTAATTTTGTCACACACAGAGATTGCTCCTCTCTCCATTCGGCAAGAGAAGATAGTCAACATCTAGACGTATGGCTTTAAGTACTAAATAGTATGTTAATGGTGTCATCATATGCATGTATTGTCTAGCATCCTACTCATTATATGAGTAGAATGCCCCCTGGGGCATAAAACCTTAAGGGCCAAACTTGCGATCCATGAGATTTGGTATTTGAGCAGGACCGCTTAAATGCACGTTGTTGGTTGTGGAAGATCATCCGTGCATTCTTGCGAAAAAGATTTTACGCCACGAACCGAGTCTGCAAACAAACGGAACTGATAAAGAAAGCTTTGGGGAATGAGAAAGGCAAGCATTGTGCAAATAAACCTATATGCATTTCAGCTTGTTTTGTGATGCACATATTGCAGAGCACAATGATGGAGATTGTGTTGGTGCTTTAACATTTGTAGTGGCGTTGAGACAGAGGCCGTCCATCCAAGGAACTAATGCATGAGGGGCATATGGCACATAGAAATGTGGTGAAACGGACTTGCTCGGGCAAACTAGTCTCATAACATCAAAAGGTTGACGACAAACATGTATTTTTGTTTTATGTCTCCGTCAAGTCATTTTTGGTCACTGCAAATCAAGTCGGCTTTACCCAGCTTAATTGCCACAACTAATAATAACAGTTCATCGTTTGGTATCCAGTCACATAAATAGGGAATGTTTGGGTGAACCAAAAAGTTTGGATAGAGTAGGATCTAAGCACTTACTAGGTAAGCATTGTGTACTAAGAGAAGTAGTTATGGACCTTGTAAACCATCTCCATCAAATTGGTATAAGGAGAGAATTGAGAAAGTGGCTATTAACCGAAAATTTCAACCCGTTAAAATAAGGGAAAAGTTCACTTTTCCTACTTTATCTTTACCCTATTTCAAAAATAACAAAACAACTTTTACATTTCAAAAATCAGATTTCTTGACCTATATATACACACATTTATAAATATTTATTTATTTATTTAAATATATAAAAAGATATAAATAAATAAATAAATA
>OU503038.1:27158014-27176124 GCA_912172775.2 Fraxinus pennsylvanica
AACAAACCAACCAAGATTCGATGTCATATACATTTTGGGTAACAACTTTGGACCTATGAAGGGATCTCCATTGACGTCTCCATATATACCGAAGACAAAGAATACCTCACTTCACACCAATGCACCTAATGCTCGAAGGAATTTAGTGTTTGAAGGAGATAGCATTGAGCAGCTGAAGAAACAGAAAACAATAGCATCAGCTGTTGAAGAAACTATTGGAGATTCCCCTAGCATCAATCTGGATTCAGTCGAACAGTAAATGTTGATGACTTTCACCAGTTCAAATTAGAAATCAAGTTGCCTCTAATAATTTTGATGTTTTGTTGAGGACAGAAATCACTTCTGAATTAGCCTACCAGCAACCTTTTTGAAGAAGAAAATATTTCTTCTTGGAACTTGTTGCTAATTTCATGCCTTCATGAATTCCAGCTTAGTGTTTTAGGCTAGATTTCTGTAATGAACTGGGATGAATGTCTGTGTATTTTGTTTTGGAAATGTATAAGACATCTTTTGTTGCCTGCTTAATATGTTGACTATCATGCTTGAGGTTTAATTAAGCTTGTCCGAAGCATCTAACGTGATAGTAGGGCAAACAATGGTAACTACTTCAACTTTTCAGTTGTTCCAGCTTCTCCTAAAGGCTAATAGCATCACAATCTGAATTTCATTGCTTTCTCCCATTTTATTTCTGTCCTGCATCTTGCTTATTTCATACAAAAAAAAAAAAAATAACTAAATCAATAATTCTCACGATAACGTTTCTTAGAAAATTATAACAGTTATCGTGCAACGCACGATGCGCACTAGTAAATAAATAAAGTAAAAAGTAAAGAATTAATTACAATCATAATTCTAAATTCATCCAAAGTACAAATGGCTTCCAAATAAATAATTAAAAATCAAAGCTAAAAAAAATCACTTCATCTTCATCCTTTCTCTCGCACCGTCACCGTCGCCATCACTGCCGCTACTGTCACCACTACCATGGCAGTGTACACAAAAAAGAAGATTGCCCAGATTACACGTTTCAATGCCAGTACTGTTTTCCAAGAAATAAAATTCAATAACTTTTAGAGTAGTAAGAGATATCCCAAAATGCAGAGCTTTGTGCTAAATGTACTATAAAAAACAACGTGAGCCCGCAAAGAAGGAAAGAAAGGAAACTCCAAAATATAGAGTTTCTCGTTCTTCTTTTCCTTCCTTTTTCCTTGGTAATCGAATTAAACAGATTCTTGAGAGAACCCATTTGGGTATTGAATCAGGGTTGTCTAGGTTCCCATTGCTCTAGTGATTTGAGTCTCTGACGCTGCGTTCAATTCAGCTTTAGTTGCTCATAGCTTTTTTTTTAAAGCTTGTTTGATAATACCACGTTCTTCTTTAATTATTGGTCCTTCTCTATACAATATTGATGAGTGACAAAGATGGCCTCTGGTAGCAGCAAAGAGGGAAATTAAGGAAATTCAGGTCATGTGGTGGCATGGGCGGTTATGGCAACTGTGGTGGTGGCAAAAAAAGAAGGAAGAGAAAGTCATTTTTTTCTAGTTTTGAGGTGTGACACTTCATTTACAACCCCTCATCCTCTATCTATAGGATGCCTTGGACGTATATTTATCATTCTATATCATTCTTTACATGTTATGTTGCATAAAACACTTCATCAAAAGTGATTTCTTTGCATAAAATCATAAGTTCGGTAAAGAGAGAATTATGTTCGAGTTTGTTGGTCTAAACCATTTGAAGTGCTCCTATGGCTTGACGTGGTCGTTATATCTTGGGAGATGGTTGCCAAAAAATCGTTAGCACCGATGCGAGGAAAATCCATCTTAAGGAAAAAGTGTTCAAGACTTGTTTCGGCCAATCGCATCACTAGCATCTCTTCTTTTCTTATCTTTCCATTTTTTATTTCATTTATTTTGATTTCAAAAATTGACTAACCATATTTATATGTTTATATTGCATGGTTCAATGACATGCTTTCATTCAAAAATGGAAGGTGACGAGCCCAATGCAGTTAAAAGGTAGAAAAAGTTATGGATCAACATATAAAATTATTTTATTTGAAAAAATGTGCGATTAAAAATGAGTTTCAGAAAAGAAGGTCAAACAAAAGTTTAATATGTATCATAAAATCACGATTATTTAGCAAGTTATTATTATATTTTTTCAATAAGCCCTAAACATTTTAAATAAAATTATTATCTTATGTATTTAACAACATTTTTAATTTAGTTCATTAGTCCAAGTCGAGAAATTTTATTATATAAATTAAATTAATTTATCGAATTATGGAGATTTTTTTATAAATTATTGTTTAAAAAAAAAACTGTTCACTCTTACTTCTTGCAATAGGGGGAATTTCTATAACTTCTAGATGTTAGTAAGATCAAGATCACAAATATATTGTCACGAGCTGAGATGCTTCTCTTCTTTATATTCTCGTGTCCTTTACATCTCTATGAGTCTCAACTATGAAGAGTATACCACATGCCAAATAGAGAGATTAAAACATATAAGGACTTGAGTAACTCATGAAACCGCAAGTTTTAATCCGCAAGTTTTAATATGATATTTAAGTCCAATAAGCTCAATCGAGCAATTCGATCCATTCAATGCTCAACGAGTATTTTAATTTTAAGATTAGTATGTTCAAACAAACTATCATCTTGATGAGACATGTTTGAAGTGTATCCCTCAACATAGATGAAATTAGAGTTTGTACTACTCATTTTAATTAAGTTTGCCTTTTAAGATGACTCCCTAACTCTTAATACAAATATGCTCACTTTCCTGCATAAAGTAGTACAATTGATTTTCGAATGACAAATAGCACGCCAAGCTATTTTTGTCATCATTATTGAAGTTATATAAGACTTTTATACATTATTGTTACCTTATATTTTAACTTATTCTCAAAAATTTCATTATCTGTTGGCAATACGAGCTAAATATAAGTGCGGGTGAAAGGCAAACAAAAAACAAATCTGCAGGAGCGTGACGAAACAATATATCAAGGTGATTGGAAATGTAGTATAAAAACTACTAATGAAAACAAAGGGTAGCCAAGAAATAAAGAAGAAGAATAAGAACAATTCGAGGCAAGTGATTTTCACTCTTTCCTTAAAACAAAATTGCCCCACAAAGGTGCTCACGGCTCACGACATTTGTTTTCCAAGATACAACGGATTCAACTTGTTATAGAAGCACTTCAAACCATAAGTTATGGCGAACTTTCGACGGAGTTTTTCTTTACAAAGAAGAAAACGATTTTGAATAAATTTGGAAGTGATTTGCAAGAGTTTTTATGCAATGCTCAATGCAAATATAGTATGGGATACCTAATGGACGTCCAAGGGGTCTTATATATAGAGGATGAAGAGTTGTGAATGAAGTGCCGCCCCAAACTCAACAACTCTTGCCAAATGTCGCACCATTCATTGTCGTTGGCTTATCGTCATCGCCTTGCTAGAGCGATAAAAACAGTGACTTCATCGCTAGCCTATGGCTCGAGCTACAGTCCAGCGTAAGGCGAAAGACACACTTAGACAAATATCCGGCAGTTTTCTCTATTTTCTTTCCAACTTTGGACCGCAAATTCTCATTCATCCGAAATTGATTTTGATATTTCAAATATACCACGACGATCTACTCGACGAGTAGAACAAGTTGATCTATTTACATTTGTAATTTGACCATCGGATCAAGTCCGAATATTTGGCCGAAGTTGACACGAAAGTCGCTTTTCCAAGTTTATTTTTATTTTTATTTTTACACTTAACCAAATTTTCAATCTGCTAAACCAATTTTCAACATTATCCATGTTACTTTAGCTTGTTCAACACCAACACGAGTTTTATTTTTCTATGACTTTCGAGTTAGTCTTTTTTTCAACATGGGCCATCCACAGTTTTTTCATCTTCACAAGAAGAGTATATATGCATAAAAACAATGTTCCAGTCATTCGTAGGGACACGGGAGCTTTAGGAAGTATCTATACTTAGTCAACATAAAACAAAGATTTTAGACCTACCAGAATAAGTATTGTAGTAATCTGAAGGTAGGAGCATCTCCAATGCACTTTGCATTTATGCTCCTACCTTTAGCATATCACGATAGATTTGATGATGATATAATTCCCAATTTTTGAATTTAAAGCACACACTCATTAGTCTGTGTCTATTGAGAGTAATGAATAATGATACCTATTAGTTTGATCTCAATATTCAAAGGTTCCAGTATAACAATATCTCGACTTTCTTAGTCCATCCCTTGATTAGTTAGCTGCACTGTTACCTTCTTTATTATTGTATATTTTTCTTGAGAGTCTTAACAAGTTCATATGCTTTACCAATTATCTATGTACAATGTAATCTATGCAAACTGTAAGTAGTAACTATCCCTCCTCCATGCAGATGTCTGTTTGGTGAGACAGAAGTCTGGCCTATGTATGTCAAAGAATAAGAGAGCTGTTTAATTGTAATTTTTGGACAAATTGCAGCGTTCACTGTCCTACATGCACATTATTGCACACGATTAAGACAACAAAAATTTAATTTACTCACTGCTCTTCCTCCATGCAGATCTCTGTCTGAAGTGATTCTTTGTTTATGATGCAAATTGACACGAAGTGGCAGAGACAAGCGACAGTCTTACTTTTTCTTTTTTCTTTTTAAAATATACGTTAATTTTATTGTTTTAACATGTTTTAATTATTGTTTTGCGAAATCATATTACTTTCTTTATGTAGATAGATTATTGGTGTCTTGCATTCTTTGAAAATAAGAACTAGGGCTTTAAAAATGACGTGAAAAATTTAGACCTAATTAGTAGAAATTTAATAGTGATTGTTGGAATTGCTGAAAATATTGAAGGATAATTTCATTTATTGAAGTTTGGAGAATATATTGAGTTCGGCCTTTTGGAGGGGATCATCTGCCCCTATTTATAGGCCTCTAAATTAAGCAACTTAGTCGTTCGATGTAGTATTAACAACAGTGTCGACCTAGAAGTGCATGCCACAAGCCAAATTTAAAGTTGTTGATTGGTTGTTGAGGTCACTCGAACAGGTCATCATAGTGTCTAGGTCGTAGATGTGGCCTACGTCATGATTACCGAAACCTCGGTAATTATTGTTAATTTCTGATTGGCTGAAAATGAGGTGCTGACATCAATTAAGAAACATGTATTCAGGATTGCAATGATAATGTTTTTAGATGATAGTGGTCATATATTGAGCTGACCTGTCTTGGGATGGGCTGATCTAGCGTTCTCTTTATCCGTCTTCTTTGAAGTGACTATTGAATCATTATAAACCCTCATTAAATTAAAGTATGTCTGAGCTGATTTTGTGAGTTCAAACACCAACATTATCAAATAAAAATTGAAGACTTTGGATTTTATGCTATATTTCTTTGATCCGATTTCGTTATTTAAATTTCTCTTTGCCTATAACTCGTTTTTCGCTCCATTAGTTTAGGATCATAGCCATGTCATGTTCCTAATTTTGAAGAGCAATGCTACATTGCCCAAGTTGGATGACAAAAGGGGGAGTGCCCACGTGAGGTGGCACTCCCCCATTGGAAGGGTCGGCTGGTGCAGTTGGATGACAAAAGGGGGAGTGCCACCTCACTTGGGCACTCCCCCTTTTGTAAGGCTACTTGGGCAAAGTAGCATTACACAATTTTGAAACACGTTCTTGACCTTCCAAAATGCACCAACAGAGTACTATTGATTAAGTTGTTCGATTGTCAGTGGATGTAGAGACATTCTATTGAACACATCTGATGATTTATCCATATCTTAAACATTAAAAAATAGTATGAATTTTGTTCATACCTTTAACAATAAAAAGGAATCAAGCGAATAAATAAATGACTGAATTGAAACCTTCAGAGATTTCCTCCTCACCTCAAATGATGTTGAACTCTTCGTTTTGTTACTTGTTTTTGCCTACAATAATCCTACCATGCAACGAATTGTTATCCCTGCCTCTAACCTCAGGCCTCGATGTAAATTTCTGCTTCAGAGAATTCAACATTTTTGTTTCCACGTTGCATTCCACTGCCACGCTATTGCAACAATCATTTCTACAGATACTACCACATCCAGAATCATAGCCATGTCCAATATCATCACCATTTAAATGCCATTTCGAGATACTTCTTGATTTATTTTCAAAGTCCCATAGTAAATATGGAATAAAATTCTCGGAATCTACTTTATTCATTTTGTCCTTTTCTTGCTCTTCGTCTTTGTCATCGTCTTCTTTGTCATCCGCTAATAAATGAAGAGGGACCTCTGATTCCATCTGTTCCCATTTTCCGACATCCAGATCATATTCAAGATAGTTGGCACCCGACATTGCTAGAGCTTCAAGTGAAATCGACATTAATACGAAGTCTTGTCTACTTATAAGGAGAAATTGTGAATAACAGATTGTTTTTCTTGGAGTTTCTCTTTCCATAAACATTCACCAATGGACCAATATATATAGCAGTGATCATATTAGGAAAATTCAAACTCTTTCTCAACTATTATGTCAAAATTTGATATCATAATCAAAAATGAACATTTTTCTTGTGCACGTGAACTTTGAAAAGTGGAGGGAATTGGGTAGATTTTGATTGAAAATTTAGCAAAACATTCTTGTGATCTTTCTGTTGACTTTGTAAAGTTCTTTTCATTCCAGAATGCAAAGATTCATGACGTATGCCATTGCATATGTTCAAGCATAGTACGTAACTATGAATAGTATGATGAAGGTTTGCATATTAGATGTTGGATCGAATCGATAATCATAAGATTCTATTAAATGTTAATTATTTAAAATATTACAAGTTGTAACATAGATACATGTCAAATATTCTTAATTTACAAATTTAACTGCATTTAATTTTTGTATAGCGAACGTATGTATTTGTGTACGCTTTTACACACATTTATAAAATATTATGAACAATCATAACATTATGAGCTAGACAACCAAGTCTACAACTAGGACTAATTTTTAATTATTACTTAAAAATTAAATCCAAAAGATGAAAAAAGCATAGTACGTATAGCCCCAGTAAGAAAATGTATTTTTGAATAGTGATTTTTTCGAGAATATTTGGTGTAAAAGAAGGAAAATATTTCGATTTATATGTAAAATTATTTTTTGAGAGAATATAATTGAAAATGAAATTTAACAAAAAAAAGAGTTTTGAAAAAAAATGGGGGCAAACATAGGCATAGATTGAAAAGTACAGTGCAAATGAGATATCTTAAAAGTGATTAAAGGACAAAAGTTAAGCCTTTGTTCTACTAGTTTATAAATCATTTACAAACGGTCAAAGTTCATTTTCAACCGCGTATGCGAACCTACAAGTAATATCCATTTATTCGTAACTCATTTCTATCTATTTTAAATTACAAATTTATAAATTCTTCCCAAAGGGATGCAACAATATCACNATAAATATAAATATAAATAAATAACTTTATTCTAAGTCTAAATTTTGAAACTTGATGGTTCAACACCGTTGGCATTGATTAATGTACCGAAGTTGGGAGTTCATTAAAATTGAGAAGAGTTAAAGCTTAACCAACTACCTGTACGGACTGTACGGTTTCATGCATGAATGTGAAGTTTCGAAATCAAAATTGATGTACAAAAATCAAGATGCATGTTGTGAGATATTTTCGAAGACCTTCAGCCCATCATTCCTTATCCATCCGGTCACGGGAAAGGAGAGAATTGAAATCAGAGAAAATTACACAAAGGAAAATGCTATTCACACATGCTAGGAAACATGGTTAAATACTGGGATTTAAAATAACACACGTGACAGCCAGTCAATTTTGGAGGGAAACCCAAATTTATCACACCCATTTCCTCCCATTTTGCCCCCAATTTCTCAAACCTACTCATCCCACTAAAACCCAAATTTATCGCACCCATTTCCTCCTCCCATTTCGCGATTGATTTGTGAAACCTGCTCATCCCACTAAAATTCATCACACCCATTTCATCCCACTAAAATTCCAATCACACGGCGCATTTCATCACGGAATTTTGGGTTTCATTTGGGGCGACCCGCACCCGAAGGTCTCCGATTTTTTTTCACCATTTCACTCATACAAATCAGACTATACAGGTACGATACAAATCGATAGTAACCTTTGAAATTATTTGGTTAAAACAGAATGTGATTTTTTTGTTCGGAATTTTCGATATTGATAGTGATTTTCTTCGGTTAGAAACAGAGGAGTAACCTTTGAAATTATACGGTAAAAATAGAAAATAGAATGTGTTAGATAGGAGTATGAGAACTATTTTTCAACTCAGTTTTGTTATCATCAAATTTTAAATGTTTTTAGCGAGTTTATTTGTTGATTTCTAGATCCCCAACTCTCTGAATATGCTCGTTAGCTATTATTATAATTTTTCCAATTTGGTAAGGCATGGGTATGTGTTGAAAGAATGAAGGCGTCTATGTCTAATTTTTTCAGATGGTTATGTCTAATTTATGTTATGCTTCTATTGAGCTTTCCAATTCTTACATTTGCTTTATCAAGTGTAGCTTATCTTTTTCTCCTAAAAGATCAAAACTGGTACACAGTGATCATATTTGACATGTCGCATTTGCAAATTTATTACATATTTATTTGTTGTTAATTGTACGAAATGAAATTATAATTGTTTTATTTGTTGAATAAATAAAAATGACCATTACCTTTTTGTCGTAGCAGAACAAAGTATGGACGGCGTGCAAGACAAGCATGACGATGTTTTGGTGCAATCTGAGAGTGAGGATGTTACAGAATCCGTGAACATAGTGGAAAATGAAACATCAAGGGGAGAATGTGTAATTGTGCCCGAAGTGGGAATGTTGTTAAAAAATGAGAAAGATATGTATGATTTTTACATAAAATATGCTTACACGGTGGGTTTTCCAGGTAAGAAAAGGAATTCAAAGAAGGGCAACGATGGAGTTTTGAGATATGTGACCTTGACATGTAGCCATGAAGGTGGAAGAATCGGGAATAGTAGCGTTCTTTGAAGCCGCAACCAACGGTTAAGATGGGTTGTAAAGCCAAGATATCTGCATCTTGTGATGGTTTTGGAAATTGGCGAATTAACGCGGTAAACCTCGAGCACAATCATGAAACAAGTCCTTCCAAATATAGGTTATATCGATGCAACAGACAATTGAGTGCAGCTATGAAACAAAAGCTTCTGGTGAATGACGTGGCAGGAATTGGGTCAGGGAATGACATCAAAAAATGCAGCTTCTGGGTCTGGCATCCGCACGGAATTGCTCAGTCATCAACAAAACGAAAAATATTGGTTTTCCATGTTTTTCCCTTTTATTGCTTGCAAGAAAAATATTGTTCAGTTTCTTATGGTTGAATTTGAAGACCATTGTCTCGTTTGGTATTCTTTATATTGTTAGCAAACAAATTTATCTATTTATGTACCATCATCTTCATTTTCTTCTGAGAATGCTTTGAAATGTGCTGAAGGTGAGTGATAATTGAATGATTATAACTATTGCTCTGCATTTTGTCATAGCCGGTGCACTCCATGGTCAATATTTTCTTTACAATTCAACATTTGTTTTGTGTGTATATCAAGCATTATTTTTTCTCTCCCGTTACAGTTGCCACAAAAATCTTTGAGCTGGCTAGGTCTTGATTCATCTGTTTAATGTTGTAGATGCACAATTATCCATATTTCATTATGCTGAGTATGAGTATTATGAGAGATGCATCGACAACCATATAATTCTTCCTTCTGAAATGGTAGATACAAATTCCTATGTTGTTATGCATTAGACTGTGGAGAGACATGATAAACATTGGTTATGGCCTTTGGCCCCTTCCAAATAATTTTCAGTGTTGTACAGTAAAGTGTGCATTGTTTACTTGTCCAGATGTGACCTATAATGTGCTGATGCAGAGTTGATCAACGTTGGACAAAAACATGAAGCCCTTGAGGAGGGGCAGGCATGCTAAGGATCGTCTTATTCAGTATCGTAGTATCTGTCAACAAGTTAAAATTAATTGACTTGGGCTTATGGTTGTTGTTACATTGATGTAGAGCTATGACTAGAGCATAATTGATAGCAATCAATATATTTGTTTAGGTTCAAAATAATTGGCTTTTGGCGCCACTACAAAACATAATCGAAAATGTACTCATTAACTAAGTAAAAGAGTTCATATACAAAAATAACATTACATTGGCTTTTGGCGCTACTACAAAACATATGCATACAAATGTACAATAGTCAAGCTAGCTGCTTCCCTTTGGCGTCCACTTGCGCTCTTACTTTTTCAGCTCGGATTGTCACGTTGACTGAAATTTGGAGCTCTTCCTCATCACTTATTCGAACTCGAGTTTGGAACATACGGGACAAGTCTTCAACTGTTTCATTCATTGTAGGGGTAATCGAGTTTGTGCGATCGCGTCTATACGGACCGCTTGATTCTTCCTTTTCAACCCACTCCCAAAATCCACAATTACTACAACAAACGAATAATTTTCTTTTGTTTTTATTCTCCTTCTCCACTACAAAACATTTCTCAAACCTATGCTTACATCGTGTGCAAGGGCGCTTTCTTTTGCAATCGGCAAAGAAGTGATCTTTAGCTCTACAACTATGACATATTCCAGAATTCCTTCCTATCATTCTAACTGAGACGGGCATCAACCACCAACACTAACAAATTTAGCATCAGTTTCATAGAACTTGAACAAATATTGCAAAACTAAGATAAGCCATTTACATCTATATTTCAAAAATTAACAATACATAAGCACTAATTGAACAAACCTCGCAAACCAAAACTACAACAAATATGCATGAAATTGCAAATCACTGTCCAACCTAGATAAGCTATTCAGATGTACATTTCAAAATTAAACGATACATGAACTTCTTCACATCTATATTTGAAAAATTAACAACAATGCTGTTCAAAAATTCGTTCATTACAGTGCAATTCCAAGCAAATCAAATGCCATGTTGCCCCATTTCATTGCACACCATCACGCTGGAAAATCAAATTGTGATGAAATAGATAAGCTTACTACCTTTGCAGAGCTGAACAATGATTCACGAAGAACTATTTCTGGAGTGTGTATTGGGAAAACCTTCCAACTGCGACATCTCTCACAGAGGCAACGAAGAGCGTGACGATACTTTCTTTTTCAACTGATATGGTTGGCAAGGCGACGATGACAGCTTTGAGATAGTGCGGTGCGGTGCGGCGTTATTCCGACTCCACGTGCGGCGTTATTCTAACGAGTCTGTTGAAGACAAATTTGGGGCTTCAGCTTGCCCTAACTGATTTTCAAGACGGATTTTGGGCTTCAACTTCGATTTAGGGCAATCTATTCCTTTAGTAAAATGCAATTTGGGTTTGTGGTCTGTGGAGACAGAGATTTGAATTTGGGGGTGAATTTCATGGAGTTCTGTGTTGGGTTCGTGGAGAGAGGATTTCGACATTTGAGGGTGGGTTTCTTGCCTTTAAGTTTTGTTTGTCATTTTCCCTTCTTTTTTTATAAATCGGTCGCCACGTCAGTCTGTTTTTTAATCTGGGTCAAAGCCCCTGGACGAGGAGCGCGATTGTTACACAAATTTAGGTATTTCAAAATCACATTTCAAAAATCAAATTTGATAAATTATTTTTCAAAAACCAGGTATCAATTTAAACTTTTTAATATTTTAAAATTAAAATTAAATTGACTTCATCCATCCAAAAAACCTAATTATTCATCACTCTTCATTCTCCCTCTCTCATTTTCTCTCCCTCCTCTCTCTTCTTTACCTGATTTTCACCCTTCTTCTATCTACATCTCTTTCTTCTTCTCCCCCTTCGAACGTCGGCGACCGACGAAGGAGTTGCGTCGGTCGGCTACGCTGCGGCATCAAAGGCCACCGCTGCTGTTAACGACATTGCAACCGTCGATGTCAGTCGCGAAGGCTGTTGCTGCTGTTTAATATACCGATGTCCTTCACGATACTACAATTACGAAGTCTATTCACCACGACGCTTCGCCGACAGTGGTTGTAGTGAGTATTGTGTAGTGGTGGTGATGGGTGGCGGTGGTAGTGTTTTGTGTGGGTGGTGGATCTAGCAGTTGGGGTGGGTTTATTGAATTTTGGCAATTGAAGTGGTGTTTTTATAGTTGAAAAGTGGTGGTGAATCGGTGGTGGTGGAGGCAATTTGTTTGAGATGAAAAGTGGTGGTGAATCGGTAGGTGGTGGATCTAGCAGTTTGTTTGTTTGGTGGTGAAAAGTGGTGGTGAATCGGTGGGTGGTGGATCTCGCAGTTTGTTTGTGGTAGTGGTGTTGGTGGTTGTTGGATGATGGCGTTGGTTGTGCGTTTCTGTAGGTGGTGGAGGTAGTTGTTGGTGGTGGTGGTGGTGCAGTGGTTGTAGGTGGTGGGGACTGTGGTGGGATAGCGTTTGTGACCAATTTATTTGGTTGACCTGTGACCAAGTATTTGTGGTGGCCAAAGTGGTAGAGGCGGTAGCCTGTGACCCAATGTTTGGTAGTCTGTGAAAATTTACTCAACCGTGACCTAAAAATTTAATAATATGTGACTCAAAAATAAACTGTGATCAACTAATTTAAAAATCTGTGACCTCGAAATAATATGTGACGTATAAAATTTTTATTTGTGACCTTGAAATAATTTGTGACCAATTAATTTTAAAATATGTGACATGTGACCTATAATTAATTTGGAAATCTGTGACTATGTGACATAAAAATTTTGATCTGTGACCAACTAATTTTGAAATTTGTGACCTACAAGATTTTGGAGCTGTGACTTAAATTGTAGTTCTGTGACATATAAAAATTATTATTTGTGACTGAAAAATAATATGCGACTAATTCAATTATAAATCTGTGACCGGAATGATTGTCTGAATAGTCGTTGGAATGGTCGTCGGAATAGTCGACGGAGAAGAGTGATCGTCGGAGAAGAGTGGTGGTCCGAATGGTCGCCGGAATAGTCTCTGGAGCGGTAGGTAGGGCGCATCTCGTTGAGCATGGAGAAGCATTGGGAACCCCAATTTCTTTCTTCGGAGCCGTTTCTTTTCCCGTCCCCCCTGCCGTAACTTGGGCTCATTATGCTATACTGGGTTGGTTCGGTTCGATTCTGAAGAGACCCAAACCGACCCAAAACTTTCGGATATTTAATAAATGGAACCGTCCGGTCCAAATATAATTATGGAACCGTTCGGGTCGATTCGGTTCCGTTCGGTTCCGTACCATAATTAATTTTTTTAATATTTAGAGCAACATTATATAAATACAACTAATGACATTTCATTCGTGGTTTTTACAAATTAACGTAACCCAATTCAAAAACATATAAATAACTAGCCGTCCAATAAGATTAATTCAATGCATACAAATACCAAAAAGTAGATATTAATATTACAACAACACTAGATAAAATATATTCATTTGCTTCAAATTACAATGGGCTAATGGACTTTAAAAATGATTTGGGTTTTAAAATTAAAATTATGAAATAATCTGATTTATTTAATTAATTTGCTAATTTGTTTTAAAAAAATAAAATAATTTAATTAATTCAATATAAAAAATAAAAAATTTATTTAGTTTCTGTTCTTATTCGATTCTTGGTCTAGACTCGAGACCCGACCCAAACCCATCGGTTCTCGATTCGGATATCCGTTCGGGTATTTAATTTATGAAGAACCGCTCGATTCGGTTCGGGTTCGGTTAGTTTCGTTTCGATTCGGAACTTTTGGACACCCCTAGCGGTAGGGGTGGTACATGTGGGTGAGTTTATTATATTATATTATGAATTAAAAAAAAAAACCAAATTTTGAATTTTCAAACTATAAACATGATTTTTGAATTGGTGTAAACTAAACACCTTATTTATAAATTTTTCCCTTGAAATTAATTAGGTACTGTTGACATACAAAAAGTGTAGACGAAATCGAATAGCCCAAGGGATGAAGCCCAGTTAGGAAGTTCAGGATGAAAGCCCAAATAAAAACATTAACGAATGCAGTGGAGGCCCACGAACAATGTACCATTAGCGCTCAAGCTTGCAAGACGCCCAAAATTTGAGCGAGTGAAGTGCCTTAACATCACCCAAAGCGAACGAGCCTATTCTCGCCCAGGATTTTAGCAAACATAAGGTGTTATAGTTATCCAGAACAACAGTTACTAAAGCAGTTATTGAGCAATCTCATCATACTCCACGATCCAGGGATCCCAGTTGTAGGCAGTTGAACGATAAGAGTAATGACAACAGTTAGAAACGACAGTTCCACGACAAATCAGCCATCGTGAAGAAAGTGGGTAATTATAGAGCAACCAAACAGTTTGTCATGAAGAAATTTCCAAGGAAGTATAAAAAGAAGAGAAGATATAGAGAAGAGGACCCCGAATCAAATACTCTCAAACAGAGAATATGTAATTTCAATTTCTTAGATTAACTTTAAATTATCCATTTTCAATACTCGTGTGCTTGCGCTCCTTGGAGACATTTTGTTTATTTTCAATTGTAACTTTCATCAATAAAGCACCTCTTTTTGGGATTTTGTCTCAAGAGATTTGTCCATTATACAATCGTCTAATCCCTTTTTTAATTGTTGGCGACAATTCACACGAAACAGGTACATAAACTTAGGTCATTTGTGTTGAAAGATATAATCAAAATGAACATCAATTTAATTAGCAATATCTCCCAGCTTGACAGCAAAAAAAAAAAATGATTAGGATCAAAAAATTGTAGGAAAACCCAGAAATCTTGGAGTGACGACATTGATATCCTCACAATGTTCAAAAATCAATGGAGGGAGTTTGAGTGATCAAGAAGATTTGAGGTCAATTGATGCAAATCAAAAGATAGTCCAACAAGATGTGAAGATCTAGCATGATAGAATCAGCTAAGTATTACGATCCTACAAAATACAAAGTTGTTAATTTGTTATTTAATATTATCTTTGAATAAAAACTTAACAACAAAAATAGTGGAGATTCATTAATCTCATTTTATTATAAATAGGAATTAATGTGTGGTAGGTGCTTACTGCCATGGTCATCATTCAATAAAATTATAAACAATCTTTTAATCATTTTTTACTTCTTTTTCATATTTTCTTCTCTTACTACCGCTCATTTTATAAATTTTTTTGTCAAGCAAGTACTAGACATCGGAATAACTTTCACATGTCCAAATCAACAGAGCATGCATTCTACTCAGTTAAAAATTGAAATTAGGGAATTCTTTTGTATGTGCGCTAGCCTTGAAAGGTAGATGGGCATGTACATTGGATCGTGAAGTCTAATCATACTTATATTTTTTTCTTTTTAAAGCTATGAGGTCCGATTGTCCTCTTGATCTTTATAAGACGGAATTGCAAAAAATGTCGACATTTACAGTCATTTTTAAAAATGTTCAAAATTTATTCAATGTTCATTTTATTATTATATAGACCAAAATGCCCTCATTAACAATTTTAAATTCCACCATGAAGATAAAATTATTTATATAATTAAAAATTGCATTGACCAATAATAACTAGACACATAACTTATACTGCTCATTTTAAAAAGTACAATGTCATTCATGCATTAAATCTCTATAAGTGAGTAAATAAAATATTTATGAAATGTCGAGAAGTACACTTAAAATGTCAAGAATATTATGAAATGTAGAAAATTTTCATGTTCAAAACAAAATCTCGTTCTAAACAAATGAAGTGTTAAGTGTCAAGATAAAAATGGTCCAAATATTGATAACAGCTTTTAAACTGTCGAGAAAGTCATGAAATGTTAAGAATAACAACTATTAAACACAACTTATCAACAAAAACAAAATTTCAAAGAAAAATTACTTATACCGAGAATTGTGGAAAACTTAATCAATTGTAAATTTGGATAAAGTTAATTTTTTCGAAATGAAATTATATGATTTTCTTACGAATTGAAAGTATATAATTATTTTTTAGTGATAATGACTTTTCTACTTCATCGTCTTCATTTTTTCCCAAAATTCTTAGTCAATACCTAATATATAATAAAAATAAATGAATCTATTAGATATTAACTAGCATTAATGTAGCTTCTCAAGGAAGCTATTTGTTCTTCTCGAAATTCATGACAAATTGGAAAAAAAAAAAACTTCATTTTCATTGAGGGTATAATAGACAATTTGGTACCAATTTGGCCATTTTTGCAATAGTTATTAAAATTAGACACTTTTCAATTGACAAGAATATAATTGGCCATTTTTGTAAATTCCCCTCTTTTTAATTTTGGTTGTTGCATAGACACGAATAGACCTAGAAAATTGTGTCCTTGTCCTATCAATAGAGTAGGAATATTCGAATACGAGTGTTTGGTGGAGATTAAAATTAGATTTTTAGTAGATTGTGATAGAAATTTTTGAAATGTGCGATTGAAAAGTTGTGGAACCCATAAAAGATGTGATTAATATTGATTATTTGATTTTGACTTGAATTAAAATCAGATTTTAATTCAAACCAAACATGGCCTGAATAAAGATCATAAGTGGTGTCAACATGGGTTCATCTATGGCTCGTTGTCCCACTTTGAGACGAACTTATGTACCAAGATATGTTACGGTAAAATGTCACTCTATGGCATGATCATGATGACTTAACAAATATGTGATTTTGATCACGTTTTATGGGTTTCACAATTTTTCAATCACACATTTTATTAACCTCTATTAAAATTTGCTAAAATTCTAATTTTAATTCAATTCCCACCCAGGCTAAATAATTAATTTGCTACGATAGTTATAAACTCTAATACACGGAAAGCATATTATGGGTTCACTTTCTTTTGTTTCATTTTCATAAGTTGATATCAAAAGTTTTACTGTTCTGGAACAGTAGAAATCTGTTCATAGTAGGTCCCAAAGTCCAAATTTGATTCAGTTGTAACTTCAGGATATTCGAAGCATACTGATCATCGTTAACATACTGTACAAGTTACTCTTGGGAATGACGAACTTGTCTCTACGTTGTCATGAGTTTTGCTACACAAACATAATGTTTGACATAGAGGATGACACAACATACACATTGAGGAAGTCGGTCAACTCCTGTGTTGAGAATTATGTTCATTTAGCTTGGGGCTATTGTTTTGATCAATCCCATTTACACCTTGGGGCTAGACCTAGTTTGTTCATATCACTCACTCGACTCTCTCACTACTCTTTGTCACGTTATCTCTCAAAAAATGCTGCCTCTCTTCAATCTTTTTCTCGGTTCATTTTAATTTACACAATTATGGAGCATTGTTTTTGTTATTCCAGTGGGGTTGCTAATCATGTTTACTCAAACTAGAGATTGCAGATATAGAACGCGACCATAATTGTAAACGGGTATTGGTTGGGGCTTTCCATGGAGAAGAAAAACCCCTTCAAAAAGTGAAGTATGCTGCTTAATTGCAGCAAGCACACGGTATTTTTTAGTAAAAGGCGAAAGAATAGTTCGATTTGGGAAGTAGCCGGTTCTTTCAGCTAATCTGTCATTAAGCGATGTGGGAAGATTATCATTAGTACAATAATTAAGTCTTAAGATTTTTCTGGAGATATCAAAGAAACAAATCAGACTCAGACCTATATAATTAGAGCTTCAATTACTAATCACAATCAAGTCAATCCAAGATTGTACAATTATTTTCAGCTCTTATGTAATCATTATTTAATTTATATCTTTATGCACTTAATAATTCTTGGTAGTTAGGGGCAAATAGATCATTATTATTCTTTATTGTTTTCTTGAAAATAAGAACTAAAGCTTATAATTCGTGGTTAGTTGATTATTTAGCCCATGTTTGGTTTAATAAAAGTTGATTGAATGTATGGTCGAAAAGTTATTTGTCCCATAAAATGTTTAGTTAAAATTAATGGTGGTATTTAATTCATTTTTTTGGCTGAGTCAAGCCGGAGCTTAGTAAATACTTGAAACTTTGGTAGTTTTTTTGATGCTCCCCAAAACCTTGATTTAATTTTGATATTTTTTTCGATTCAGCAGCTAGGGATGGCAAAAAAAACCGCCCCGCCCCGCCCCGCCCCGACGGTGCCCCGCCCCGAAC
>OU503038.1:27179870-27192002 GCA_912172775.2 Fraxinus pennsylvanica
GAACGGAACCGAACGGAACCGAACCCGAACGGTTCCATAATTATATTTGGACCCGACGGGTCCATTTATTAAATACCCGAAAGTTTTGGGTCGGTTCGGGTATCTTCAGAACCGAACCGAACCGACCCATGGACAGCCCTATAATTTTCCATCTGAAAAATGTTGAAATTTTCTATCTTTCCGTGTTCGTTTGACTTTGTTTTTCATGAAAATTGTCAATTAAATGGATATAATTTCTTACAATTTGGGATATAATTTGTTTGAATTGCCAAAAAAAATTGGAAAATTTTTTATGTTTGTTTGGCTTTATTTTACATGGAAATTGTCAATTAAATGGATAAGTTTTTTGACAATTGGGGATATAATTTTTTTTTATTCCAAAAAAAAAAAAAAAAGATGAAATTTCAATTCCCATCTAAAATGTGGAAATTTCAATTCAACTAAAACTAAGAAAATTAGCAAATGTGGAAAACCAATTCCAAGGAAAAAAAGTGCCATCAAACATGGCAAAAATAAGAAACGAAATTTTAATTCCAACTTTCATAAAAAATAAGGGGCTATCAAAGAGGCCCTTAGCTCTTGTTTGATACCCTTTTTAACCTCATTTTTAGCATGTTTCGGATAGTTGCACAGTAAACTGAGCATTCAATATTCTGGCCTTTTGAGTTTTGACATGTGAATAGCAAAAGGTTGTACTACTTTCCCCTTTACCCATTTTACCCACTACACTCCTGCCCATTTTTCCAGTAAAGGTTGACAAATGGGGGTAGAAATGGAAAATGTTGCATAAATAATAAACCCACTCATTCACATGTTGCAGCGTAGCCCCCACCAGATTTGACGGAAAAAATGAATTTTGATTGAATTAAAACGTCCAAACAGGCTCTAAAGATGACCTATCATTTAAAGATATCTACACCAGTGCTATAACATTCGTAGTGCTAAATTTAAATTATTCTATTCCAAAATGGTAAGTGATGCTTTCCATTTAGTTTAAGTTTTGTTTGTTTGTTAATTGAATGTTTAACGTTACGAACAACAATTTGATGCAAAGCTATAATGCAGGGTTACTACTTTTGGAATAGAATAAAGTTCAGTGATCAACGGGAAAACTTCATGGAATTTGACAACATTATATTAATTTAATCATTTAAATTTTATCTTCAATGTGTGGACCAATTTCATTTTTCTTATCAAAAGACATGCATAAATTTTTAAATTGGTTGGTATGAGCGAGATAAACAAGAACTTTTTGTTTCTTTTAGTACGTTGGTGAATAATATTGTCTAAATTTATAAAAATATATCTATTTATATTTATCTCCTACGCAGAATAATAGGTCATTTGTTGAACATGACTCAACACATCTATGCATGAATAACGGTTGTACTACATGTACATGATGTGGTGATGTATGACATGACTGGGTCGGAATTTTTTCAACCAAAAAACAAACGTTATCACTCTCTTTTTCACAACTCATCATTATGTATACCATTATGTAAATATACGAGTAGCATTATTCATAAATTTACGTCTCTGAAACATTTAATTATCCTTCGTTTAAATTTCCCATCAAGATATGTAATTTCACTATGCCTCTCCAAGCATGATTTATAAGTACAGAAAATTTTAATGGAGATCACCGAATTTATATATTTGTTCAATGCTAAATTGTTTAATTTTTTTTTAATTATTTAAGTATTCAACTTACAATTTTGTCATAGTTTATCTATACCAAATCTCAGCATGAAAACAGTACATTTGGTCCACAAAAGATTTTGAAACAAACAAAACTATCATTTTACAGTAATCAGAACAAGAATTTGTATGAACCACTCTAATACGTCATCTGACTTCGATAAATTCAGATGTACAAAACGCACAAGTAAATGTGTCTGCATTCTCGGTCTGCAATATTGAAAAATTACGTGTAAAATTAAAAATACATAAATCGATCTATGACTATCTGTAGAATATTTTCCTATAAACACCATGGATATCACCTTTAATTAGTGGTGGTTTTCTTTCCACCTTGAGACGTTTCTGGAGATTATGCGAACGAGGTCCAATAGGAGGCTGCAGCCATTTATTCTCCATGATTGTTCATCGTCGTCGTCGTCGTCATCATCATTTTCAAATAATAAATAGGGCGGTGGCAGCTCAAAATCCGCACGGTTGAGATCTTGAAAATTTATGGTAAAATTACGGTAATCTGCTCCTGACATTGCCAAAGCGTCAATTGAGATCGACATACGTAATTAATATAGTGATAATTGAAGAATAACTGTAGTTATATATACTTGGGGGATTTAAAGGAACTCAAAGATTTGGTGTTCTCCTGGGCTGATGTATGTTTATATACACATATGCAAGGCGTAGAAGAAAAGATCAACCTGTTAATTTTTACTGCTCAAAAATCACAAAGATGAAATCTGAAATCAGAGAGTTGAATATTTCAGCGTTGAATGAATTTTGAAATGAACATGTTCAAAAACTTGTGCTCGTGAATCTGATTGACCATATATTTCTCTGTCAACAAATATTGTTCTGTCAGACTTGTTAAGGTATAACCACGATGCAACAGTGAGGCAAGGATCCTCTCATCACGTGAATAAAAATTTGTTTTGGTCAATTTTTTTTATATTCTCCGTCCTCATTGTGAGTAACTTGTACCGAGAGGAGAAGACAGTCGCAAAATAAGAATCTTCACAAAACTTAAAACTTGAATCGGTAGGGGCCGCGCGAACGCTGGCCCCCTCTACCACAAATTATGACGTAGGCTCGACCACTTGGGCCGACCTTAGACGGGCGCCCCTCCCAAGTGCAATGGAGGTCGCCAATCTAGGCCATGGGCCTTCTTGATCACCCATTGACCCCGTCCAGGTAAGTATGGAGCTTTTTGACCTACCTTCCAGTTATATATCCCACTAATCCAATGTTCATTAAGTTTCCAATCGATGTGGGATGAATGAATCTATTGAAATGTTGTTTTCCTCATGTTCTTCTTTACTTGTTGCAGAGCAGAGAAGAGCTCCTCGAGAACATCTTGTGGGGGCACTTCCTTAGATATTTCCTCCAACCGAAGGTGTTTTTGTGCTTCCGCTGTGTTGATTACAGATATGGCATCCTCAATCTCTTTGATAGAGGGTCTTGGAGGCCATGATTTGAAGATTTTCATGATTTCTTCAGCTGTTTATGCATAAGCAAGTGATGGATTTTTCTTGGCCACCATGGCCATAGCAGGAAGTGAAGGTGTACTGTATCAGGTATGGAGGGACCTCGAGCATTGGCGAAGTTGTGGAGATTGATCCATCAAAAATCCCTTAACTTGGTTTTTGTGATGGAGACAAGTTACATGGCGAGAAAGCTGAGGGTGTTCGGTGTTTGACATGTGCTAAGCTCCACTAGTGCCATATAAATCTTTTGTATCTTCTGGATATGCGTACTTGGGGGATTTTAAGATTTTGGCATTCTCCTTGGAATAAAACTGTTGTCAATGTTATCTGACCATAGTGCAACAAATTTGTTTTTCTTTTATACGGATTATGAAATGTTTTTTCATTCCAATCTATCTTTCTGAGAATAGTTCCTTTTATATATCCTATCTGCAAGAAGCATTGTGATTAATTAGTGATTTTTTTGAAATCCTGATTGTGTTGTACTGATGTTAATCTTTTATTTGAAATGGATGATTGGTTTTAAAATGAAATTGCATTTGAGTTGTGGTTTGTGAGATGTATTTTTATTTAATGTGTTGATAAAGTTTATAAATGATTTTAAGTCCATTATATGTATAATATAGAGTGCAGAGAAAGCAAAGTAAAAAAGGTTCAAAACGAGCCTTAAATATTTATATAAGCGAGACTCCTTCACTCCAAGTAGTTGGATCAAATCAAGATCGATCACAACCATTCAACACATCGTTTAATCCTGTTCATTGAATGCCACGATGCACCAACCGCTATACAAATGAACGCTCAAACCACATCGTGCCCTTCACACGTGGTAGCATCAGAATTGAAACGCCTTACACGTCTAATCATTATGATAACCTGCTGCCATAGTATCATCTTGGGAACATTCACGATCATCAATATCAGCACAAGTCCCCTCACCTTGTGTCTCATTCCACCTATTACCTTGGCCTCAATGATATAGCCTCCACTGTTCGCTAGTCTTCGTGCCTTGCCAATATCACCTCAGAAATGGGACTATTGTACTATGGCTTCGATGATGGACTCCACCTCTACATTAATGAATCACCTCTGCACCTTCCTCTTCTACCTCAAAGACCAATGCCTTATATAAATATTTATGCCTAGACTTGGATGAATATTGTGTAGCTTCAACAACGACAAGTAAAGCAAAAGCACCTCTGCAAAACCATTATGTGCTTCGTCAAAAGCGAGTGCCTTAGCAGGAGACCTCTATAAGAAGATCTAAGCATCCAGTTTTCAAATCTAACAATCTTCAAGTCTCTCATATAAATAATGAAGACCTTGGATTGTTGTTCCTCTGCTTAGATTTGAAGGACAATATAATGATAATTGTAGAATAACCGTGTGTGTGTATAGTTGGGGGATTTTCAGTAACTGAAGATTTGGTGTTATCCTTGGAATAAAACTTTTGTTTGCAGATGTATTTTAACTGGCTCAAAAATCAAAATATGAAATCTGAAAACAATGAATTGAACAGTTAAGCCTTGAATGAATTTTAAAATGAACATGTAAATCAAGGAGTGCTCTTGAATCCTATTGACTGTATCTTCTCTGATCAAATGCTGTACCGCACAGTTTTGGTCTGTAAAGAACAGAGGAGCCAGATTGCTCTTAACGGACCAAGAAGAGTTTCACTAGCTCTAATGGGCTTTCTACACATAACCCTAACGGGAATGCTGCTACACTGGAATGGGCATAAAACTTAATACTTGAATTGGGCAGGGGCCGCGCGAACGCAGGCCCCCTCTAACACAAATTATGACGTAGGCTCGACATCACTAGCTCTAATGATCTTTCTACACAGAACCATATTGGGCTTATAATTTAAACTTGACTTGGGCAGGGGCCGCGCTAACGCAGGCCCCCTCTACCACATATTATGACGTAGGCTCGACCACTTGGGCCGACCTTAGACGGGCACCCCTCCTAAGTGCAATGGAGGTTGCCAATCTAGGCCATGGGCCTTCTTGATCATCCATTGACCCCGTCCAGGTAAGTATGGAGCTTGTTGTCATACCTTTCCATTATGTAGCTCACTAACCCAACATTCAACAAGACTCCAACCGATGTGGGATTAATGGATGTATACTTTTGTAGCATATTCTCCGTAGCTTTGGTTTCAGGATGATTAAACGTAATTAACTATACTTTAATGTAGTGAAAGAGGCATTAATTACAGATAAAGAGATTATGCAAATAAGAGAGTACGCAGCTGAGGAAAATAAACAGCTAGAACAATACGAGTATAAATTATATAAAAATATTCGATAAATTGATTAACGACAGACATATTGTGATATGTATTTCCAATAGCCTAAACTACATGCTCTGCAAACAGACTAGCATTAATGACGTGTCAAGATTTCCGACTCTCTAAATGCATGAAAATACTTGATTTTTGCTTTACGACCTACAAACTAGCGCATGTCTTAAGTTACACAGAGATTGCTCATCAAATCCCCTGATCAAGAAACAAAATGGCAACAATAATGTGAGGGTAGTTTTTAACATTGAAAATGACAACAAATTGTCCCTTAAAAACTCAAATTCATGTATCGAAGCAGAAAAGCGTGCAGAATCTTTATGCAGTTTAGCAGATGAAATGCCTTTCACGATCCGGATTAACATAGAGTTTTCAATGTTGAACAAGGACTACACATTGAATTAACTTTCATATGTCCAACCAAAAGTTTATTTTCCCTTCGTATTCGATAGGTTAATTAATATTTTTTTCGTATGATTAACTATGAAATTCGATTAAATTATAAGAGAAAAATAAATTTCTAAAATTTTCATACAATTATATGCAGTCTGGTCCAAAGCAAAGGACAGTGGAGGTGGGATTTTTTGATGTACTCGATACCAACCAAATTCGAAGATCAACACTTTGTATGGCTTTTAAATTTTCCATCAAGATAGTTTCACTTTGCCTCTTCGAGAATGATTTGTAATCTTGTTTTTTGAGATCACCAAACATATATATTTGTTTTGTGCTAATATTCAATTTTAATTTTTTTCAATTTAAGCATACTACAAATTTACCCAGTTTAACCACGGTGTTTGGTAAAGTGACCAAAACCAATGGTTAGCCCCCACACGACTCATATGTATGTACGATGCTTGTTCATTTAGTGTTCATAATCACTTATCTCACTTTATTGTTGGCAAAAACTGCTATTTAATCTAAGAATAACTACAATGTCGTGCATTCTATCAATCATATGGAATTTCCCACCTTTTTTACCACAACTATTATAGATGAAAAAAAATGTTATTGAGTTTGATTGGTACTTAACATCAATTTATGTGACATTGGATAGCATTACTTTAGGTTGAACAGTCTACTAAAACAATGTAAGTAGGATTATAACAATGAAAAAAAAAAATTGAAGTCAGACGACCAACATGAAATAAACATATATAACATGCGATGTCAATACTAGGAAGCAAATGAGCAATGTAACTTGAGGTGAGATCATTTGTATCTTTTGGACATGCATGTTTAGTACGTACTAAGAAAATTCTACGAGCAGTAGTCTTATTAATTATGCCTATCCAATATATAGGAAATCAGTATAGAATTTCATTTTACAGTACAACTGTTAATGGCCAAATCTCAATTTTACATGAAAACAGTACATTTCTTGAAATCTCAAAAGATGCATTTCAAACAACAAATCTACTATTTTGTTTTTATGACTCAACTGTCCAAGTTTCGCCCGACTAATTCTGAGGAGTGATGGCCTTCCCCCTAGGCCTTCCCCCTAGTAAATTCGGATGCGGTCACAGTTTATATGCACTTGGACCGGACATTCAGGAAGCGGTTCTCCTTCCGTTGACCTCCCTTTATGACGTGCGGACAGAACCCTCAGAGGGACAAAACGCACCATAACTTTGCCACCACAGGACATTTGTCTTTCAACATAAATGTTGCCATCTAACTGTCGTAGGGATTCAAACCTCCGATGCTAGAACCCTCCTGCTTTACCGTTGTTCCAAGCCCGTGGGGGGCAACAAATCTACAATTTTACATTTATTTGAAGTGGATCATGGAGAAAGAATTTGTTTAAACTCCTCTAATAAAAACAACTAACGAATCCCCCTCCCTACAATAAAGAACAAGTAAATGCAAGCTGCATTCCTGGTCTGAAATAATTGAAGAATTATGCGTAAATAAACAATGCACTACGTAAATTGATCAATGATTCTCTAATATCCCCCTTAATTAGTGATGATTTTCTTTCCACTTTGAGAAGTTTCTGATTGATTCTGGAGATTATGCAAACGAGGTCTAACGGAGAGGCTGCAGAATTTTGTTCTCCAGGCTTGTTCCTCGTCATCCTCATTTTCATACAACAAATGAGGTGGTGACAGCTCAAAGTCTGCCTGTTCGAGATCATGGAAATATACGGTAATATTATGGTAATCTGCTCCTGACATTGCCAAAGCTTCAATTGAGATCGACATAGGTAATTAATAGAATGATAATTGAAGACTATATATGTACGTATGTATGTACGTACATACGTGTACTTGGGGAGGTTTCAGAAACTTAAAAGATTAGGTGTTCTCCTTGGAATAAAACTTGGTTTGCTAATGAGGGATTTCTTTGGTTTCAAATGAGTGAAATATATATACATATGAGTCTGTTGGAGAAAAGATCAACTTGTTAATTTTAACTGCTCAGAAATCACAAGATGAAATCTGAAATCAAAGAGTTGAACATTAAGCGTTGAATGAATATTAGAGAGTGAAATAATAGTGAGGTGTTCTCCCGGATGTAACTGGTGTTCCGATTGCTCAATTCGGTATTTATTACCTGCAAAATGAGGCCAGGGCTCTCTCCCCCGTTATACCTCCGGCGTGAGAATTAGTGTTCAGTATTGAAGAATATGGAGAGATAATATTGGAATTCAGACAGTTCGGGTTTCAAGAGTCCATACCTTTTCCCACATTGTGGTATTTATAGGCACCTGATGGCACGCCCATGTTTCATGATTTGTTGTGCCACGTTTCCCACGTGTATCTTCCCACTCCGCCACGTTCTATAGCGTCAACCCCTACTCGTCTAGCGGTTGGTTATTCCCGCGTTTGTTGTTTGGTGGTTTTCGACTATCTCAGGACCATTTATTTGGCTAAGTATAGTGGGGGTCGACAGCCTCGTAATGATAGACGGCCTATATGATCGTAGAGTGCCTCAGGGGGATCAACATCTTGGTCAATGGCCTCATGATGGTAGACGACCTATGTTGGTAGAAGGTCTATGTGAGTGTAGAGCGCCTTTTAGGGGTCGACGCTCTGGGAGGGTGCACATTAAGTAACCGACCATTGTGGAGAATTATTAACACCGTCCTATATCAGAGAGAATGAATTTTAAAATGAACATGTTAATCAACTATTGTTGGTGAATCTGATTGACTTTCTAATTACAGATAAGAAAGAGAGTATGAAAGAGACTGTTGCTCGTAAATCTGTTGATTAATGGAATTAACTATGTGGTGAAAGAGACGTACTAATTACAGATAAGAAAGAGAGTACGAAAATAAGCTATTGTGCAGTAGAGGAAGATGAACTGCTAGAATCGTGGAACAATACAGTATAAAAGCTCTTTTATATTAAAAAAAAAAAAAAATTGAGACAATAATAAAAACACCCTTCACCTTTTCGAGAATATCAAAGGCACTCTTCGCGTTTCAAAAATATTACTAACTTTCCATATTTCAAGATTTGAGTGTCACATACATCTCTGATCACTTTTTGAGTCATATATATATCATCTAAAATGCCCTGGCGAAGGAAAATGTGAATTTTTCTATGAGAATTTGCCATTTTAATTTCTTATTAAGAACTAAAAGAAAATATAAATTGGCATGACATATACAGAGATTGTTCGACGTAGTTTAAATTTTAATAATATATCTTTACTTATATTGCATGATCATAATTTAATAAAAAAAAAAAAATAGAAGGTTTAGAATGTTTTGGTGAACATTCGCATGCAATGTTTAAGCTATATTTTACTTTAAATTTTTATTTAACCCCCCCCCCCACCCCCACCCCCATGTTCATATGTAACTTCTAATCTAGGTTATACATCTGTAAGTATGAGTTTTTATTTGAGCTTAAATTATTAATATTTAAACTATGTATACATAATATATGTAAGTAATTAAAAACTTTAAATCATTTATTATAAAATTAGTAAACAAATTTTATGTTTAAGAGTTTCTTTAGGAGAAATGATTTAAAGTGAAAAAGGTTTTTTTTTTAAAGAATGTGTAGATAATGAGTGAAAAGTTATGAGTTCACGTGAAAAATTATTTATTGAGAGAATGTAAGATTGAAAATGAGTTTTAAAAAAATTGAATTTCAAATAAGTTGTGCCAAACAACTCTAAATTTCCACAAGTATGTGTATTTAATTATTAAAGCGAACAAATTAAATTGTAATTAATTTTAGAAAAATGAACTTTTTTTCTCTACAAAAGCATTTTAGGTATATCAACCTCATGTTAGACGAGATATAGCTCAAAAAGTGGTCGTGGGTGTATGTGATACTCAAATCTTGAAATATGACGAGTTAGTGAAATTTTTGAAACGTGAGTGGTGATGTCTTTCTTACAATCTCTAATAGTTTTCCCGTGTCTTGATTAATAATCTATTTTAATGTACATATAAGCTTGGATGTGATTCATTTTGCAATATAAATATAATGTTTGTTGATACTTGATGAAATATTTTGGATTATCAGAACAAGCTACTCCACTCGATGACGTAAAGTGGGTGACTGTCCTCGTTTTCCATCTAGTGTGAGAATTAATCTCTATGAAAAGATCAAGATTTAATTTCGTATGTAGGTAAGGTTACGGAGCGAATACATTCATTTCATCCCGATGCCACGAACCATGCTACATTCAAAGAGGATATAGATAACATGATATTCTTTGATTTTATTCAATTTTGCCAAAAGATAATTGATGTTATCTTAATAGCATGATCATATTTCATTGAGGGCATCAATCAAATGCCTCTAGATTGACTAGTATAGAAAGTGGGTATTGATCTCATATTAGTAGTAGATAGCAATTAATACTATTGAAATCACCCCCTCAACGACAAGCAATACTCTAAAAATTATCAATCTGTACGTGTCCTCTCTTCACTAACACCTGAGTCACTTATCTAGGTCACTTACCTCGATCTCAATATTCCATAAGTCAAGTTGGGAGTCTTATGTAATGGATGAACTACTAAGCGGTCTCAATGAAAAAAATCTTATCAGTATCATTTGAGTTTTCTTGAAATTCAAGACCAATTATAATTTCATCTTTTGACCAAAATTGGTCACAAATTCACTTCATAAATATCCAATTTTCTATTATTTGGAATGTGATATATGTTACAAATGTAATGCTTCAGGTCACAATCATCGAGCATTGAAGAACAATCACGTCACAATCAATGAAAAAATAAGGTAACAATCTTAAAATAACAGTAGAACAATCGAGTCACAGTCAAACTTGGTCAGTTTATAATAGAAGAATATGTCTCAATAATAGATTAGTCGAAGAATAATGAGGTCACAATCAAACATGGTTGTAGTAGAGAACATGATCATAATCATCAAGTAATCGAATAACAATCGGAAAAAAGTTCAGGTAACAATCATAGAATAATTGAAGAACAGAAAAGTCACAATCAAAATAAAATAGTTCAGAATCAAAATCAGAGCATATTCAAAGAATAATAAAAATTCAGGTAACATTATTGGTTTAACATAATGAAGATAAAAAAAAACACCTAATAACTTCAAAATACAACTTATCCATGGAATGAAACTTCTATAAAATTAGTATTAAACAAAATATTTAGCAATAAATTGATTTACATTCTTCGAAACCGATTTTCCTTCTTCGAAACCGATTTTGTTCTTTTTCTTTTATCGTGATTTTTCCAACCTCGTCTACTTTTTTCAAATGAGATTCTTGATCTACGCTCCTTGTTAACACCATCTTGTAGTTGAATTTGTATAGATTTATGGTTAAAAAGAATTTGAAATATTTAGTATTATGCTGAACATTAGGAAATGAGAAATTGTGAGCGGACGGCGATGAAATCCTCCTATTGTTACTCTCCCCCGACGAACGTGGATGAATAAGTTGAAGTAGGATCTATAGTCTCCCCCTCAATAGATGTGGTGGAAGGAGGGTTTTGAATAATTTTTCTCCCCCCACTGTAGTGATAATGACGGTAAGATAGCTTTATTTAATAATTTTATATTATAAATTATTAAATAATTCAATTACAACTTGATTTGTGAAATAACAAAGTTAAAGCCTGATTATCGTATTTGAAAGTTAAAAAAACATGTTTGTGTGTAATTTGCCCGTGATTTTATATCGATTGCTCGATTGATCATTTAGTGGCTCAATGTTGTTTGGATTGAGATGGAGATCTATGGTTTAGACAAGCTCATTTATACTTTGGGGGCTTGACCTAATTTGTACATATTCTTTTACTCTCACACTGCTCGTCACATTAAGGAATGACAAAAAAACTCGACAAACTCGATACCAGCTGGGGTCCCGCCCCAAATGGGGAGGGGATTACCCGTTTAATCTGGTATTCGGAGCGGGGGCGGAGACGGTAAAAGGTGCCCTGCCCTTCCCCATTTAATTTTTTTTTTTTTTTTTGAATTTATTGCTTTAAATGAAAATTTTCACTAAATTTTATTAGTTCTAATAGAAAATAACAACTAAAATTATTTGTCTCAATCTAATGACTGGACGCAATAAAATAAATTATCAAAAACTTAACAAAAAAAAATTAAATGGAGTAGTAAATGGCCTCGCCCCGCCTTAACCGGGATAACAGGGCGGGGAATTGCTTGACGGGGAGGGAAGCGTGGGAGG
>OU503038.1:27192361-27214202 GCA_912172775.2 Fraxinus pennsylvanica
TTTTTTTTTTTTTTTGAATTTATTGCTTTAAATGAAAATTTTCACTAAATTTTAATAGTTCTAATAGAAAATAACAACTAAAATTATTTGTCTCAATCTAATGAATGCAAGTAATAAAATAAATTATCAAAAACTTAAAAAAAAAAAAATTTAACGGGGCAACCCGCCCCGCCTTAAACGGGTAACGGAACGGGGCGGGGCCCCGTTGCCATCCCTTGATTCCCTCAAAAGATGCTGCCTCTCTTCGATTTTTCTTCTCAGGTTTATTTTCTTGTAAGTGACTAGGAATGAAGATACAACTACAAAAACAAGTTAGAAATGCATAGATCTTATAATTTAATTTAGAAATCCATAGATTTTATAATTTAATCTAAATTAATAACTTATCTGCCAGACCCCGTGCAAATTTGTAATTTATCATACAAAAAAAATTTAATTTTAATTTACAAAGTTATAGTATATTTTTTTTTTTGTTCCAGTAGGGTTGCTAACGGGCGGATCTAGGAATTCGACACGCACGGGCTAAACAGTGGTATCATTAGTTTGGTCGTAGGGCTCGGCCCATAGGTGGCTCGGGCTTGTTTCAGGACGAACCCTAGCACAAGCCGAGCGGACATTTTCGACGAGCAACTCGTGGACGACATAACAATAGCAATCATTAAGCCCACAAGACAACAACAACTATTAAGTGCACAAGACAACAATTTAATAGCAATTAATTAACTAATTTGCCGACAAGGCAACAATATTCAATTTCATTATTTTGTCGATGAGACAACAAATAGTGAGATGAGGACTTACTATGGAGTGTATTCGAGCTTTTCCTACATGTCTGCATCTTCACTTTCGAAAATATACTGCACCTTCGAAATTTAAAAATAATTCAATGGCGCCGATTGACAAAGAAGAGGAATTTTGCATTAGAATGAACTATGGAGCATGCATTAAAAATTCTTTTCGACTCAACAAAATATTGAGAAATTGATTCAAAGAAAAATCCAAAAATAATAACTTTTACTTAAAAAAAGAAAAAATATGCAACCTCCAGGCTAGTCTGCTGCTTCACCAGAGTCGCAATCCTCGTTGACACCTAATGATTCGTGTACTTCCCATACATTGGTTCTGGTGCTCCTAGTATTCCCTCGATTGTCTATCAATTCCCGCTTTACTATTCACACCATTGTTTGATTGTTCTTGCAAGACAAATAGAAAAACGCGAAAGTAAAGAAAGAAGGGGTAATTCGATTGTTCGAACAAAATTGGTAAGTGAATTTTGAATTTTATAACCTAGATGGTTCGTAGCTGTGGTAAAGATTTGAGGGAAATTTATGGAGCGAAAGTTAGAGTTTGAAACTTGTAAGAAATGGGATTACGGGGCTGTAGAGGGAGAGGGAGATTAGAATCATTAGATAGATATTAGGTTTAGGGCTTTGGGCCAATGAATTTAATTTTGTTTTGGGTTAATAATTTTGATTTGGGCCTAAATAGTTGGGCTATTGTTTTTCTGGTTGGACACGGGCTGATGATTAAATAAACATGGGCTCAATTAAAAAAAAAAAAACTAAGGACCTAGTGGATCTGAGCTAGGTCAAGCACGGGTTGTAATCAAGACCAGCCCGTGTCTAGATTCGCCCCTGATTGCTAATCATGCTTACTCAAACTAGAAATTGCATATATAGAACGCAACCATAATTGTAAACTGGTATTGGTTGGGGCTTTCAATGGAGAAGAAAACCCCTTCAAAAAGTGAAGTATGCTGCTTAATTGCAGCAAGCACACGGTATTCTTTAGTAAAAGGCGAAAGAATAGTTCGCTTTGTGCTCACTGCACAGCTCCATGATTTGGTACGTTGCTTGGCCTCCTAATTTTAGAGGAGCCGGTTCTTTCAGTTAATCTGTCATTGAGCGATGTGGGAATATTATCATTAGTACAATAATTAAGTCTTAAGATTTTTCTGGATATATCAAAGAAACCAATCAGACCTATACAATAAGTCAATCCCAAGACTGTACAATTATTTTCACCTCTTATATAATCATTATTTAATTTATATCTTTATGCACTTAGCCCTTCTTTGGTGCATATTTTTAATGTTGATGTGATGGGAAATATGTGGTTGAAAAAGAAGGAAAAATTATTTATGTGATGAAAAATATTATTTTATTAAAGAATGTGTGGTTGAAAATGAATAGAAGAATAAGAATGAAAAAAATAATGTGGGTCAATCAGGGCCTTAATAATTCTTGGTTGATTATTTAGCTCATGTTTGGTTTACATAAAAATAACTTTTTAGTATATTTTAATAAAAATTGATGAAACGTATGGTTGAAAAGTTGTTTGTCTCATGAAATGTATGGTCAAAATTAACCGCTTATTTTGACTTAGATTTTAATTTAATTTTTGGACAATGCTACTTGTACATTAGCATGTACATAAGCGTGTACATAATGTGAGTGGAGGTGGGGCCTACGCTACAGTGTCGTGGGCCCCACCACACTCACATTATGTACACGGTAGTGTACAAATAGATAAATCCTTAATTTTTTAGGAGAACCAAACAGGAGCTTAATAAATACTTGAAACTTTGGTAGTTTTTTCGACGCTCCCCAAACCTTGATTTAAATTTGATATTTTTTCGGATTCAGCGGCCCTATTAATAGTTGGCATTTGTCCTTTTTCTTGCTTTTGATTTCTGTAATTCATAATGTTGAATCATAAAATTGGTATCCCTGTTTAATTGTACTTCCATTTATCTCATGTTAGATACTTTTGTAAGACAATAGTAACACAAGTCCCAACTCCCGAGCAGATAACTAATGACAAATTAGACTTAGAAGCATAGAGCGTTGGGTCGATAAAATGTGAAAATATCTTATGTAAAAAAATATTGAAAATGTTATTCATCACTCAACTTAAAACGAATATTTCATCTCAGTTTGTCTTCACTCAACTTAATAGATAAATGACCAACATGAAATAAACATGTAAATTGACCAACCTCAGTAAAATTTGTCGTTGGCAGTGATGTAACTTAATATGTCCGGTTACAATATTATGTAAGTTTTAGACATGCATTTTCGGTTCACGAATATTTACTGCTGAAATATACACAACCGAGATGAGAATAGAAGCACGAACCACAAAGAAGAAATGAACAAGAATGGAATGAATCAGTTTGAATGCGAATGAAAAATGAATCAGTTTGAATGTGAATGAACGTTGTTCTAAAAGATAATAGTGACGATTTCATTGACAATAGTTAGGTGAACTTCAAGAAATATACATTCTGTCATACGATGAGAATATGAACTCCACCTCTACATTAATCAATAGCCTTTGCACCTTCTGCTTCTACCTCAGGGTCCAATGCCTTATACAAATATTTATGATTAGACTTGGATGAATAATGTGTCATTTCGAAGACGACATAGCTTTAGCTTCAGTAAAGCAAAAGCGCTTCTGCAAAACTATTATGTGCTTCGTCAAAAGCAAGTGCCTTTGCAGTAGACCTTGGATATGGGGGACATTTGTCATTCCTCTGCTAGATTTGGGGGACAATTGAAGAATAACTGTATGTATGTATACTTGTGGGATTTTCAGTAACAGAAGATTTGGTGTTCTCCTTGGTACAGGAAGATGAAATCTGAAATCAAATAATTGAACACTGTAGCCTTTTAAAATGTTCGTGTAAATCAAATGGTGCTCGTGAATCTTTTATTGACTGTATCTTCTCTGATCATATGATCAAATGTTGTACTACATATTTTTGGTCTGTCAAGAAGAGAGGAGCCAGGTTGCCCTTAAACTGACCAAGAAGAGTTTCACTAGCTCTAATGAGCTTTCTACACAGAACCATAATGGGCTTAAAATTTAAACTTGAATTGGGCAGGGGCCGCGATCACTAGCTCTAATGATCTTTCTACACAGAACCATATTGGGCTTATAATTTAAACTTGACTTGGGCAGGGGCCGCGCTAACGCAGGCCCCCTCTACCACATATTATGACGTAGGCTCGACCACTTGGGCCGACCTTAGACGGGCACCCCTCCTAAGTGCAATGGAGGTTGCCAATCTAGGCCATGGGCCTTCTTGATCACCCATTGACCCCGTCCAGGTAAGTATGGAACTTGATGTCATACCTTCCTATTATGTAGCTCACTAACCCAACATTCAACAAGACTCCAACCGATGTGGGATAAATGGATGTATACAAGCTTTGGTTTCAGGTTGATTAAACGTAATTAACTATACTTTAATGTAGTGAAAGAGGCATTAACTACAGATAGAAAGAGACTATGCAAATAAGAGAGTATGCAGCTCAGGAAAATAAACAACTAGAACAATACGAGTATAAATTATATAAAAATATTGGATAAATTGATTAACCACAGGCATATCGCCATATGTATTTCCAATAGCCTAAACTACACGCTCTGCAAACAGACTAGCGTTAAAGACATGTCAAGATTTCTGACTCTCTAGATGTATGAAAATACTTGATTTTTGTTTTACGACCTACAAACTAGCGCATGTCTTAAGTTGCACTGAGATTGCTCCACAAATCCCCTTATCAAGAAACAAAACGGCAACAATAATATAAGGGTAGTAGTAAAATTGACCCTTGAAAACTCAAATTCTTGTATCGAAGCAGAAAAGCGTGCAGAATCTCTATGCAGTTTAGCAGATGAAATGCCTTTCACGATCCAGATTAACATAGAGTTTTCAATGTTGAACAAGGACTACACATTGAAATAACTTTCATATGTCCAACCAAAAGTTTCTTTTCCCTTTGTATTCGATACTTTAATTAATATTTTTTCTTATGGTTAACTATGAACTTCGATTAAATTATAAGAGAGATAAATTTCTAAATTTTTCATACAATTATATGCAGTCTGGTCCATAGCAAAGTACATATAGCATTGACTAGGATTTTTCTTGAATCATTAATCTATTGCTATTGTTGTTTTTTTTTGCGAAATTAAACTCTATTAGATTCTCTCTCTAATTTCTCTAATACATGGTTCAAACAAGAAGATATAATATAATTTAGTTGATGCTTTAAATGCTTCCTTTCGAGTAGCAATCTCTGGAGCTGTTGCATCCTCGTAAATTTCTGATTTGGAGTCAGAAATATCTGTAGAATTGATTGAAGCAACTGCTTTAGCCCATTCGGGCCATTCCCGAATCCTTTTTATGATGGAATTAATATCGGCGGCCTTTTTATTATTTCGAAAACTCAGATTATCTTCCTCAGCTACAAGATACGATGGTGGCTGTAATTCCTACTCACTTAGATCGAGATTGATGCCACATTCTGTGTAATTCATGCCAGCCATTGCTAGAGCTTTGATAAACATGTTTGCCTCTCAAAATTAAGCTAGTAAACTCTGTACTTCACTGGCTAAAGGTATTCAACACTTCGGTATTCTCACTATACAAGTAATCCCCGACTCCCATTTTCTTCTCCGTTAGTGTCACTCTAATACCCAATTTGTATTATACTGTCTAGGAGCGTGTAAGGTAGTTCCACTATGCCTCTTCAAGCGTGATTTCTAAGTCCATGTCAAAATTGTTTTTGAGATCACCAAACATATAGATTTGTTTTGTGTTAATATTCAATTTTAATATTTTCAATTGAATCGTACAACTTTCATATTTACTGAGTTTAACCATGGTGTTGGTAATGTGACCAAAACCAATGGTTAGCCCCACATGACTCACATGTTACGATGTTAATTCATTTAGGGTTCATAATCACCCATCTCATTTTACTGTTGGCAAAAAACTGCTATTTCACCTAAAATGAGCACGATGTCATGCATTCTAACAAATGGCGGGGGGTGGCAGCTCAAAATCCGCGTGGTCGAAATCTTGGAAATTTAAGGTAATATCATGGTAATCTGCTACTGACATTGCCAAAGCTTTAATTGAGATCGACATAGGTAATTAATAGTGATAAATGAAGAATATACATTAATGTATATATATATCACTCATTTGAAGGTTGACTAAATCTGATTGCTCTATGGTTTCAAATGAGTTAATCAACTATTGCTCGTGAATCTGATTGACTATAACCTTCTTTCATTATATGACAGAAATTTGTATTTAGTAGGTCCGCAACTCCGCTATTAGGCCGACCTTAGACGGGCACCCCCTCCTAAGTGCAATGGAGGTTGCTAATCTAGACCATAGGCCTTCTTGATCACCCATTGATTCCGTCTAGCCCACTAGTCCAATATTCAATAAGTTTTCAACCGATGTGGGATGAATGCATTTATTGAATCGTTGTCTTCCCCTCGTACAACCACTGTAGATTAGTTTGCAGAAAAACCAAAATCGTGGAGGTCTGCCTTCTGTTAATTAAATTTAATTAACTATATTTAATGTAGTGGAAGAGACATATTAATTACAGATAAGAAAGAGATAATGCAAATAAGCTATTATGCAGTTGAGGAAGATGAACTGCTAGAACATTACAGTATAAAAGCTCTTATATCCCTACAATATATAAAAGAGCAAAGTGGGTAGTATTCATAAGCCATCATCAATGATATCATGCTGACATCATATATTTAGTGCTATAACAGTCTTATTTTATTATTTTATTTTTAGCTTTTTAAAGCATGACGCATTTTTCTTCTCACGGTCTTAATCCATTGTTTACACAACTTCCTCTTTGCTCCGTTCTCCACACAACTATTCATATTGTACGAGACTTGTCCTTTCTTCTCGTCCCCTTTCCATTTCTTGTTTAATTTTGCCTCTCTTTTCTATTTCTTATTATGGTTTAGTCGACTACGGGAGGTGGGGCTTCAATTTCCAGCGTTGGCTCTATCGATTTTCCTTTATTTCCAGCTTGTTGAATGTGAATTTTCCTGCGTAGAGGATCAATTTCAATTCCTCTATATCAAAAGGTACGTATTGCTCATTTGGCGTTAAGGAAGATTTATGATGGGAATGTGCCATTTGAGATTTCCTCTTAGATAGTGTTGGGGATATTTTCCATGTATCGTAAGATTGAGGAAGGACCTGTAAGGTTTTATGGCAATTCTGTGTAAAATTTTTGAGTGTTTAGCATTTCAAGGATCATTGTTAATTTTACAAACAATTAGCCTCAAATTCATTAAAATTTCCATCTGAAGTGCATTTATTTTTTTTTGGTTGCAAGAAAAAAACGGTTCAATCAATAGGTTTTCTTTATCATTCAACAATTTTGAAGAGGAAAAAAATTGTGATTTTGTAGTTTTTTATGCATGGAAACTGTTATGTAAGTGGTATGGGGTTCAAATGTTTCCCATGTTACTAATTTGTAAAATTTATAATCCTGCATAGGGAAAGTTGAAATTTGTTTTACCATTTCAGTATTGTATTGCAAGAGATTGGGTTTACAAATCTACAATTCTTTTCTGGAATAACTAGAAGAGTATTTGCTTACTTTGAAGACCTAATGTGATTTATGTTCACCTTGCAATCCAATAACATTGTGCTTTTCTTGTTCTTATTATATAAATATTCATTGACCTTGAATATTATGGTTTATAAGGCTCTTTAAATGTTGGCATTGAATTTCACAATGTATAAAGCAAACATGTTGATTGATAGTAAACCATATCTTATTTTAGTTGTGATATATGTTAATTAGAATGGTTCTCCATTTTTGAACTTTTGCTCTTTATTAGATAGGAATTTTATTGCTCCTTGCAAGTGCAAAGGCACATCCAAATATGTTCATAGAAAAATGTTTGGATCATTGGCATACTGTGAAGGTACATGTACTTATTAGTTGCTGTGAAGTTATTCTTGTATTAATCTTTTATTTCATTTGTAGTTTTCTATTGACCTATTTGCTTCATTATAATATTGGAAAGTGCTAAAGGACTCTTCTTCTTTTGTTATTCTTATTTACTTTATTAATTTTTTTCAGTAGAAATAAATTTATCTTACATTGATTATCGGTAGTTTTTTTTTGTGAAACTGAAATATGAACATATCAAGATGTTCAAGCGTAGGATTATGGGGAGCTTTCTCATCCTCCATTTGTTTATATAATTTGTCATAGTAGAAGTTATATCTAAATTGCCCAAATGTTAGTTTTAAGGTCTAATAAAAAGATTGGGAAACCAAAAGGTTTTGTCTTTTTTGTTTATAAAACTGGGGAGTGTGCAAAAGTTCCATTGATTAAACCCATGAAGACTATTGATGGGCATTAAGTAGTTTGTAAGTGTGGCCATCAAGATTGTTGATAAAGAGAAGGTTCTTAAGTACAAAATGATTGATCAAGTACTGTTGTGGGATATCCCCAAAATACATGAAAATGAAGCACGACATACATATTTCCATGCATCTATCTCATTTATGTTTATTTGAAATTGTAGATACTGTCTGAAGAAGTAGTACCTTCTTTTGATGTTTTGGTGGAAAACTCATTTTTCTATGAAAATTTTGGTAATGGAGCAGAAAATGAAACTTATTGTCAACATTTTACTAAACAGGTAATGATGCATTTATTATTATAACACCTACTATGCAACAAATTGCATATCCTATGTCAGTATAAATTTACTTTTTTCCCTAAATCAAATAATACTCAAATTATAACATTACAAACTACTATGCCCATGAATCTTCTCAAGACCAACCGACTCCATTTTCTTTACCGGCAATAGATGAACCAGAAAAGATGCAATAGGAGGAAATGGAACTGAGATCAAAATCTGTAAATATAATATTACACGTAATGTTTAGTTGTTTACCAATCCAATATTTTGTCTTTTCAATTGAATTCATGATTTCTTTTATTGTTTTACTAATTGGATCTACTTGAATTCTTGGAGATTTTTTAACATTGTCATATATCTAATCCTTTTTTTTTTTGGATCTACTTGTTTTGAATTCCATTTGTTATTCTATTACAAGTATTTGTGGTTTAATTTGGAAATATTAACTTATTGATAGTTTTTCCAGGTTCTTCATTTGTAATAAGATCATTTTTGGGCATAAAATTATTAGATTTGTTGTTAAAACAACATTATATATTTTTTTGAAGGTTACATCAACAAGTTCACTTTTGTCATATTGAAAAATAATAATTTTTTAGCCAAGGTTTGACGAGTTGAGAAATATAGATACATTGATCGTGCCCAACTAATCTAACTAATTATAAGGCATAAATGATTTGGTTGTACGCTTTGAAAGACTATTAATTCGCACCATAAGACAATTTCCATCTTTTGTTTGTTTGTGAAATGTTATTGATTTTAATTGGTTCATATGCTGAGATATTATTTAAGACTGGATGTCATTGTTTGTAATTCTTTTACATAAAAAGTTTTTTCTTTGAAAACTATTTTTGCGGTCATCATTTGTTTATAAAAATATTCAGGAGTTAGTTATTTTTTAAAATGATGTTTCAGAAAGTAGTTTTATGAGCTCCATTTGTCAATGTTGTTTTGCAATAGTGTTCAATTGCATTTTTTTTCTTGATGTATAATTATACTAATATTAATTTTGTTCTGTAGATCAACAATAATTCTAGGTGTGATTGATGCACTTGTGATATACTTAACAAATGTGTTTACTATAATTCTCGAAGGAAAAAAAAGAAGTATATTTCTATTTGCAGGGTGGTAAGTTGTATCATGTATAAGATACAAATTTTAGCCGCTTTGCAAGTAATTAAACTTGTCTTATTGATTTCTAGAAAGAGATTTCAAGAATCATAAAAGACTGTAGTTATTTATGTGATTATTTGGTTTGCAACTTCTCCAAAGTAGTCCGGCCTTGTCGTTAAAATTTTTAACTTATGTTAGTTGTTTGTACATATCGATATTACTGAAGGAGCGTGTCTTGAAAAGAGTGAAGGGGTAATTTTCTATATAGTATGTTTGATGTATATAATATCTGACTAACTTTGTTTGAACCTAATTTATTGAACTCAAAACATATTTGAATGTTCAAAAAATATAAATCATAAAACTCCAATGTTTAGATGTTATAGCATAATATAAAAATATATTAATTTGTTTGCATAATTAATATTTAGATTTTCTAAAATAATTTGTCATTTCAACAAAATATCTTTTAAAATTATAATAGTAATCGTGCAACGCACGATCCCTACTAGTATAATATAAATTGAGACAACAATAAAGATACCCTTCACCTTTTCAACAATATCAAGAGTGTGTTTGGTAGGGATTTTTGGGAGAAAAATTGATTTTTGAATAGTGATATGATGGGAAATGTGTGGTTGAAAAAGAAGAAAAAAGTATTGATGTGATGGAAAATATTATTTTATTGAAGAATGTGTGGTTGAAAATGAGAATTGATTTAAAGTGAGATGATAGGAAATGTGTGGTTGAAAAAGAAGAAAAAATTATTGATGTGACGGAAAATATTATTTTATTGAAGAATGTGTGGTTGAAAATGAGAATTGATTTACTGTAGAAAATCAAAATCCATACCAAACAGGCTCCAAATGTATTCTTCACATTTCAAAAATATTACTAATTTGCCATATTCTGAGATTTGAGTATCACACACACTTCTGATCACTTTTGAGTCATATATATATATATAAACATGAGTTTTTATTGATGAGCTTGAATTTGTTTATCTATAATATATTAAATATCACATCAAGTGAGAAACATTTTTTGGACGATTATAGCCCTACTACAATTCAATTATTTCAATAATACCTGACTTTTCATTTCTATTTAATTTACAAACTATAATAAATACTACAGAAGCCTTGTTCATGCATGTATTCAATTAATTAACATTCACGTCCATTTAATTGGTATTAATTAGAATTTCATATTTACATTCAAGTCCATGTTCCTATTATTAATTCTCAATTAATTAACATTCTTATTAATTCAATTAATATTAATTAGAATTTTATATTCATATTCACATTCATTTAATTAATATTAATTAGAATTTCACATTTAAGAATGAAATTCGTTATTCACATCATGTATTCTAGTTGACATCCAGTTTCGTTTAATTAAAAAATAAATTTTATTCATTTAATATAAATGATTTAACATCCATTGTCGCGTATACATTCTCTTGTATTAATTCTAAATTAATTAAAATTCACATTAATTTATATAACGTATTTGTTATTTATCTTCATTTATACATTTAGTTGTAATTCTAATACTTACGTTCAAGTATGCATTTCACTTTTTACGTACATGCATAATAATTAACATTTATTTTCAAGAGTTTGCATTTCTCTCATATTTTGATCAAAATGTTAAATGAAGGGTCAAATATTACTTTCACAATACTTATAAAGTATATAAGAATAACGTGCAACGCAAGTTCAACTTTGACTAGTATATATAAAATTTTATATAATTTATTATAAAATTATTCAGCAAATTTTATGTTTAGGAGAGATGATTTAAAGTGAAAATGATTTTTATGAAAAATGTGTAGATAATAAAGTGAAAAGTCATGAGTTCACGTGAAAAATTATTTTATTGAGAGTGTTAACCTATGATTTAATATTGCTCCATTTGTTTTTATTATAACAAATAAGATATCTATGTTTCTAACAAGTATTGCTTCTTGAATTTTTCATAAATCTTCGTAAACATTTAAAGGCTCAAATCGTCATTCGTTAAATAACGAGCTATAAAAAGAAACTCCGAGAGAACAATAACTTTGAAGATTAGAGTTTAGAAGTTATTTATCGAAATTTCAATTTATATGTAAATGTATCAACTCATCGATTTTTAGCAAGTGTATAAAGCTCAAACTATTTTTTATAATTCATCACTTGCATAAAGATGCTTTTGATATAAAAATGATTTTGGAAAAATGAACATTTTGATATTGAAAATTAAATTTCAAAATCTATATACTTCGGTCGACCGATCTGCTCGACCGAAGCGCCAGCCGAAACTCCAACGATTTGAATTTTACAACGGCTATATTCACACTTTGGTCGATCGAAATTGATCAATCGAAACTTCCTGATTTTCAATTTTTGATCTATAAATAGTCAATCTCTTTTACATTCAATTTAAAAAAATCACTTACAAGAGCAATTAAGAGAGTAATGGATGAACCACTTACAAGAGCAAACCGCTTACCTCAATCTCAGTATTCAATAGGTCAAGCTGGTCTGATGTAATGGATGACCTACCAAGCGGTCTCAATGAACAAATTCTTAACCGTGTCATTTGAATTTTCTTGAAATTCAAGCTCTATTATAATTTCATCTTTTGACCAAAGAGGAGCAAGATGTAGACTATATTGGATTTAATTGCTATCTTCGACCAATCTATATTGGAGGGTTGTCCGTATGTCGGTTCGATTCGGTTCTGAAGAGACCCGAACCGACTCAAAACTTTCGAGTATTTAATAAATGGACCGGTCAGATCCAAATATAATTATGGAACCGTTCGGGTTCGGTTTGGTTCAGTTCGATTCCGTACCATAATTAAATTTTTTAATATTTATAGCAACACTACATAAATACAATTAACGACATTTCATTCGTAATTTTTACAAATTAACGTAACCCAATTCAAAAACATATAAATAACTAGCCGTCCAATAAGATTAATTCAATGCATACAAATATCAAAAAGTAAATATTAATATTACAGTAACACTACATAAAATATATTCATTTGTTTCAAATGAAAATAGGCTAATGGGTTTTAAAAATGATTTGGGTTTTAAAATTAAAATTATAAAATAATCTGATTTATTTAATTAATTTGCTAATTTGTTTAGAAAAAAAAAATTCATTAATTCAATATAAAAAATAAACATATTATTTAGTTTTGGTTCTTATTCGGTTCTTCGGTTCTTAGTGTAGACCCAAGACCCGACCCAAACACATCGATTCTCGATTCGGGTACCCGTTCGGGTATTTAATTTATGAAGAACCGCTCGATTCGATTCGGTTCAGTCCGGTTCAGGACTTTTGGACACCCCTACTATATTGATTAACTGCTTTCATTATGTTGTTGCCATCAAATACCACTATTTTTTGTTTTGAATCTTCCAAACTATTTCTACAGGAGACCCAAGCCTATTATTTTTTTTATCGTACGAAAAAAGGTTCGATTCTCTTCATAAATGTAGAAGGTTGCTATATTCATGATCTCCCTCCCTCCCTCCCTCCCTCTAGACTATAGAGCTTCATGTTTATTCTATTTCTTTCCCTCTTTCATCTAATCTTTGAACGCAATTTATCTTTAGTGAAGTGATTGGCAGCCCTACACCTATCAATAATTGTATTTGGAGCGCTGCACAGTGCACAGGAGAGGAAGGAGAATGTGGAGCACAAGTCTATTATCATTGCACCATTTTAGTGGGGTGTCTAAAAGTATTATTTACAATAGAATATACCCACTTTCCGCCACCTTTGAAATCGATAAAGTTTCTATGCATTTATTATGACTTGCTCTGTTTTTGGCAAAACCAGTCATTTCAAAATCTGCCTAACGACTTGAGAGCTGTCGGCATGAAAAATTCTTGGATAGCACTGACTATAATGGAAAATACCCCGTAAAGTCCAGTATGATATTGTATACCAACTATGCATAGGTACTATATCTGATTTGCATAAAGTATATAAGAACATGCAATAAATCAATTTTGTAAATAAATGAACTTGTACAACAAATGAAGCTCTCCACGTACCAACCCAAGAAAAATAGTTCAGTAATCATGGCAAATATGTATCACATAATAATCAACGGCTCTATGGATCTACTAAATCAAAATCTAATAACAAAACTTTAAATACATATGTTGAACCAATATTAGGATAAAACATGAACCTCAAACTACAATTGAAGTTCAAAATCAAACTTGTTATACCCAATCTTTCGTGATATGAACAAAAGTAACACAAGAATTGGGTTCAGTTAGGATATTTTGCTGTTCAGCTGTCTCCTTGGGCAATAAACCTTAAGGATCCAAAGATGAAGACTCAGCCTTATGTTCCATAGGCACACATTAGGTCTTCGTGTTACATCTTGGCCCCACTCCCATCAGCTATAGGTCTGAACTCTACCAATACCCATTCAGCCATAGGTCTGAACTCTTCCAAAGACGCACCCACTACGGTAACATGGTATCATATGCTATAGCAATATGGTGGCCGAAAAATCTTACTGTTCTCTGTGCTACAGGCCAAACAGGGTTTAACGACTTCTTGTTGATGTGATGAACCAACAAGGAATTTCAGTGTCGACAAAACTCTCAGATAAACTAGAAATGCAAGTGAGCTAAATGTAATCATCAAGCTTAAGACTCCAAGCTCTCAAAATCAGTTCGTAGATTCAGGAAATGGAAGAGATGGAAAGGAAAGAATCAATGTTAAATTCGAATGAGCTGTGGGAAATGAATGGGAATGAAGGAAACCGAATGCATTACGCAATAAATATTCTTTTTACAATTCACCATTCAAGTTATCCAAATACATAAAGTTATAAGTAATCCATTCTCCTCTTCCATTTCCTCCACTTAAGTGATCATCTTATTACTACATTAATATCAAGATTACAGAATCAACTCTTCAACAATTCCTCATCTCAATGGCAAATTGATGAACTGTTATGACTAATGAACCACTTCTCCACCTAGAAAAGATTAATTTCAATGAAACTGACAACTATACATCCCTTATTATATAAACAATAACAGTCAAATCAAGAATTTAGTAACTATTAGGACAGATCAAATGAACATAATAATGTCTCCTACGAAAAGAGCCATTTTATTAGTACAAAGAACACAATAAATATACTCTTGAAGGTCTAAATCAACAGGAATTACATGCCAGACTAGAACAAGTACCTCCTCCAATCAGAAGCTAAAGAAACCATCCATTCCAGAACCCAAATTGTTGATAGCTTTAGGAGAATTCAACACATCTTGGAACCAATAATTATCAATTGAATCAAAACCATCAAGAATTCCATCAAAAATATTATTGATGTTATTGGATCCACCATTCATTGCCATCTCAACATTCTTCACATTAATCTCCTCGTCCTCCTCGTCCTCTACCATGGCTGCCACACCTTTCTCCTTTCCTTCGTCCCCTTCATCTAACACAGCCGGCATGTGCCCCTCGAACAATGCCATGTGCCCAAACAACTTGTCCTTGCGTGAAAAGCTTGTACCGCAAGTGCACTTCCACTTAATCTCCCCACAATGCTTCAAATGGCTCTTCAAATCCGATACAACCGAAAAACTCTTCTTGTTACACCTGGTACACGAATACATCTTCGGGCAATGGCTTCTCTTGAAGTGGTTCTTCACACAAGTCGCACTTTTCAGGGGCCTAAACTTCTTGTGCTGCTTGTTCCTATTACATCCAGCAAAAGGGCAAGAAAACCTTGTCCTCCGGCTAGTCAAAGCAACAGCCTTTTCGGGCTTCGCCAAAGCTTCAACGGTCTTGAACTGATTCCCGTGCGCTCTCATATGCATCCTCAGATTCGCGTCGCGCTTGAATCCTTTACCACAAATCTCACAAAAATGGACATGTTCCGCCAAGAGCTCTACAGCATCGAGCTCTATTATCTCAAAATCATCAGAATCATCGTCGATATGAATCTCAATCTTGGTAGCCGCTAAATCTTTACCCGTTGCAACAAATTTTCCCGGCTCCGGCTCCGGATCCGGGGTTTCTGATAAAACCCCAGATTTCAAATTATCATTTTCTTTCGGAATTGGATATACGGGAAAAGCTGGGGAGTTGGACAAAAGGGCCGCACCATTAAGAATAGTCTGTTGGATAGCAGATGCGATCTCAGACGAAACCATGTTCATTTGTGCTTGGTCTAACAAAGTGTTGCTGTTGACTGAATCTAAGAGGAATTTCTGGAGAGAGTCCATACGATTTTGGACTATTGACAGCTTCATCAAAGGGCTTTTAGTGTTCGCGCCGCCCACCTCAGCGGGGTAGGAGGTGGTGGCTCCGGGTGGCTTAGTGGCCGCCGGAGTATGACGTATGTCGTAGCAAAATGACATTTTTGCAGTTCAGAAATTATACGAATGGCAAACGAGTGAACGAGAAAAATGGCTTCGTAATTATAATGGGATTTTATACAACCGAGTCAGAAAGGTGCCAGGATTGACTTTATCTATGTTAGGGTGGGCTAAAACTGGCACGCGATTTAAGTGAGCACGTGTCGAAACGACCCTTTTCATCTGGATCGTCCAATTAAAATTTACAAATTTAATCAAAATGGCAGATATTATTTATTTATTTTTTGGTTAGTGAATATTGAAATTTTGTCATCATAATTTCTATAAAATAATTTCATGGAATGTCAACCTATAACACTTTTCTTCCAATATTCGATTTTTTTTAGAAAAGGCAGATGAAAAGTGATGTTTTCAATAATTGATGAGCGAATAATGAGTAAGAACTTGCATTTTGGAGGGAATAACGTCTAAAAAGTGAAAATGATGCTTAATACCCAGTAAAATGATAAGCAAAATGAGCAATTCATTCAAGGGAGGGCTTGCGTATAATTAGAAATCCCAAGACAAAAAAATAGGATAAAGCTACAAGTACAGAAAATTTATCACAGAAGAGATACAGAATTTCAAAAAATTCGAGGTGGCACTGCAATATTGATCTTTTCATGACACCACCAACTGACCACTTTTACCCACCCACAACCCAACACAGCCACCTTTTCCTTTTTTCCTTATTTATTGTTTTAAATTTTGAAATTATTACGTGAATATTAAATGAAGTCGAAATATTACATCCTTATAGCGGTGGCAAAAAAGCTCGGAGGCTTGGACGGATCGGGCTCGGCTCGGCTCGGAAAAAGCCCGAGCAGGGCCCGACTCGGGCTCGGGCCGGCCCGTGGCCCGAGTGAGCCAATATTAAAAAAATAAAAATAAAAAATTGAAGGTAGCTGCAGTGTGCTGCATGCAGGCAGCACAGCTGCCTTGCTGGCTGCAGGCAGCTATTTTGCAGGCAACTAAGAAAAGAAAAAAAAATCAAAAAAATTGAGCCGGCTCGGGCCAGAGCTTTTTTTTCCCGGCTCGGCTCAGCTCGTTGACACCGCTACATCCTTAACACCATTTCGAAGTACTCACGGCCTAATTTATTGCATTTTTATCCGCGTGCGAAACGGCCAACCGTAGCAAAAGTAACCACTCGTCGAAATAGGCCGTTCCAAAATATATAAATGTTTTTTTCCTATTTTTATCTCAATTTTCGGGGTTATCACGGGATGTCAAAGGAAATCCAAATCTCGTATTTTTAACATCATTTCGAAGTACTCACGGCCTAATTTATTGCATTTCTAACCGCGTGCGAAACGGCCAACCGTAGCAAAAGTAACCACTCGTCGAAATAGGCCGTTCCAAAATATATAAATGTTTTTTTCCTATTTTTATCTCAATTTTCGGGGTTATCACGGGATGTCAAAGGAAATCCAAATCTCGTATTTTTAACATCATTTCGAAGTACTCACGGCCTAATTTATTGCATTTCTAACCGCGTGCGAAACGGCCAACCGTAGCAAAAGTAACCACTCGTCGAAATAGGCCGTTCCAAAATATATAAATGTTTTTTTCCTATTTTTATCTCAATTTTCGGGGTTATCACGGGATGTCAAAGGAAATCCAAATCTCGTATTTTTAACATCATTTCGAAGTACTCACGGCCTAATTTATTGCATTTCTAACCGCGTGCGAAACGGCCAACCGTAGCAAAAGTAACCACTCGTCGAAATAGGCCGTTCCAAAATATATAAATGTTTTTTTCCTATTTTTATCTCAATTTTCGGGGTTATCACGGGATGTCAAAGGAAATCCAAATCTCGTATTTTTAACATCATTTCGAAGTACTCACGGCCTAATTTATTGCATTTCTAACCGCGTGCGAAACGGCCAACCGTAGCAAAAGTAACCACTCGTCGAAATAGGCCGTTCCAAAATATATAAATGTTTTTTTCCTATTTTTATCTCAATTTTCGGGGTTATCACGGGATGTCAAAGGAAATCCAAATCTCGTATTTTTAACATCATTTCGAAGTACTCACGGCCTAATTTATTGCATTTCTAACCGCGTGCGAAACGGCCAACCGTAGCAAAAGTAACCACTCGTCGAAATAGGCCGTTCCAAAATATATAAATGTTTTTTTCCTATTTTTATCTCAATTTTCGGGGTTATCACGGGATGTCAAAGGAAATCCAAATCTCGTATTTTTAACATCATTTCGAAGTACTCACGGCCTAATTTATTGCATTTCTAACCGCGTGCGAAACGGCCAACCGTAGCAAAAGTAACCACTCGTCGAAATAGGCCGTTCCAAAATATATAAATGTTTTTTTCCTATTTTTATCTCAATTTTCGGGGTTATCACGGGATGTCAAAGGAAATCCAAATCTCGTATTTTTAACATCATTTCGAAGTACTCACGGCCTAATTTATTGCATTTCTAACCGCGTGCGAAACGGCCAACCGTAGCAAAAGTAACCACTCGTCGAAATAGGCCGTTCCAAAATATATAAATGTTTTTTTCCTATTTTTATCTCAATTTTCGGGGTTATCACGGGATGTCAAAGGAAATCCAAATCTCGTATTTTTAACATCATTTCGAAGTACTCACGGCCTAATTTATTGCATTTCTAACCGCGTGCGAAACGGCCAACCGTAGCAAAAGTAACCACTCGTCGAAATAGGCCGTTCCAAAATATATAAATGTTTTTTTCCTATTTTTATCTCAATTTTCGGGGTTATCACGGGATGTCAAAGGAAATCCAAATCTCGTATTTTTAACATCATTTCGAAGTACTCACGGCCTAATTTATTGCATTTCTAACCGCGTGCGAAACGGCCAACCGTAGCAAAAGTAACCACTCGTCGAAATAGGTCGTTCCAAAATATATAAATGTTTTTTTCCTATTTTTATCTCAATTTTCGGGGTTATCACGGGATGTCAAAGGAAATCGAAATCTCGTATTTTTAACATCATTTCGAAGTACTCACGGCCTAGTTTATTGCATTTCTAACCGCGTGCGAAACGGCAAACCGTAGCAAAAGTTACCACTCGTCGATAAAATTTGAAAGTATTTAATACATGATTATTAGGCAGTTAAATAATTATTTGTTGGAATAATTTACAAGTAGCAATTAGATTTCATATGGAAAGTTTAGTTGACCTACAATAAAACTTCCCTTTCACTAGGATTGAATGTGGTTCGGTTTGATTTTCCAACCAAAATTTTTAGGTATTTAATAAGTGGAACCGTCAGGACTAAATTTAATTAGGGAACCTAATCGGTTTGATTCAGTTCGGTTCCATTTAATTTTTACCATAATTAATTTTTTTAACATTTACAGCAAACAATACGTCAATCCAATTAATGACATATTCAATCTGAGCTATTACAACAACACTATATTAATTAACTCTTACAAAATAACGTAGTCTAATTTTAAAAAATATACAAATAACAAATTATTTAATAAAATCCATTCACCAATGTATACAATTTACCTTGATCAAAGTGGATGGAATTTATTGAATATGACAGAAAAAAGGTAAGATGAAGATTGGCGAAGCCGCTCAACTTCGATTATTTGAAAAATGGAAGAATAATTGAGAGAAACTTAGGTCACTCAATTTTGATTCTTTGAAATTTGAATTACAAAATTGGGTTTGAGATGAAAACAAGAAAATGATATTTTTGGGTTTAATTAATTAGTTAGCAAATTTTTTTTAGAAAAAAATTAAAATAATTTGATTTATTTAAGATAAAGAAATTAGGAAGATTCGGTTCTTTTCTGATTTTCGAGTTTTGGTCTAAAACCGAGAACCGAATCAAATTCGTCAGTTCTCGATTTTGATACTCGTTCGAGTATTTAATTTAAGAAGAACCTAACATAACTGAATCGAACCGCGAGTCCGATCGCTGTTCGATTCGGTTATGGAGTTTCATTTAGCCCTATCTTTCACTAATCTTCAAGTTTTTGTGATCGATTACAAAAACATGTGAATGGAATTAGGAGGTATTACCGTATTAGTCCCTATTTTGTAGAGATTAAAATCTAAATTTCTATTGAACTTATAGTCAACAATTAATTTTAACTATATATTTTATCAGATTCATAACTTTTCAAATACATATTTATCAAATTTTATAAAAATATATTAAAAGTTTGAATATAATATCCATCGAACATGGGCTATATGTGCAACCTAAAATAAAATGTAAAGAATTGAGTATCACTTGACTTTGTTGATTGTAATTGATTGTTTTTGTAATTTGATTTAAAAAATTTACTTTTCATTCCTTTGCTTTCTTTATAAATGAATTTTTTATTTTTATAGAGACTCGGTTCGATCATAGTTGGATCTTTTGACCCTTGATCCTTTCTCTCTTTTCGGATCGATCATCCTATCGATTTTTAAAAGATTGGTAAAGATATTCATAAAGTTGGGTTAGTGGGACTCGACTTCTCTTGCTTCATTATAGTTTAATTGAATAGTATATTCAAACAATGACTATGATTTATGACAGAGGAAGTGGGAAAATGCGAATGCAATTTTAGCAGCTTCCTAGAACTAGAATATGCACTATTGCACCCCCCACCCCCACCCCCCAACAAACAATTTTATCAAACAGTTTGACCCCACCAATTTTTTTATAATTAAATTGAAAATTATATAATAACAGAGTAAAATGCGCATAATTTGACACCTTTCAAGTTCATTTTGTCCTCTTTCATGAACAATTTTTTTTTTTCTTCCAAATATGGTACAATAAATAAATACTATTTCTGAAATTAGATATAAATATAACGCATCAATTATTAGGCTAAGTCAGCATATTATATATCTTTAAATTAAATTCCAAACTAGAAGTTGAATTTTTTTTTTTTTTTTTATCAAATTTATACAAAGGATTCAACGTTAAAGATGTCCAAATATAATACTCATTTCTGCGCAAACGTTGAAGAAATAGATAAAAAGTAGGATTGTCTCTATGCAAATCCGCAATGTAAAATGTTATAAATAACGAGCCCAATATTCAAATCCTCAACGTAAAGTGTTATAAATAACGAGCCCAATATTCAAATCCTCAACATAAAACTCATCTTTATTTAATTTTTTTCTATGTCGATGGTTAATCAATTTAAGAACTAAAGTATTAAAAATTGTTAATTATGGAAAACGCTAATTATAAGTAAGAATAGAGTGTGTGTTTGACTCCAAAATTTAAGAGTCAAATCTATCCTCTATTTTTTAAAAGTTAAAATATGGAGTTTTTTAAAGCTTCTTTTAAGTAACGACTCTCTAAAATAGAGATCATTTTTGGCTTACAAAAGTCAATTATGCAGTAAGCCTACTAACATTTTTTTTGGTTCAAATTATAAGCTATTTTTATAAGAAAATAATGGAAAGAAAATCGAAGTAAATATTTTGGTGGATTTACCTAAATTTGGTTGGACCTATGCAAATAGTGAAATTCGGTTGTGGGTTTCAATTCTCCAATATTTTACTTCTTAAAATTGTATATTAATTTAAATTACACGTTTTGTAGGATCAACAAGTACTATTAACTTATCATTCAAAGTAATTTTTTTAGTAAAGTAAAAAAAAAATACAAAAGAGTTAAGTGGAAATTACATGTACCCCTACTTTTCAAAATCCAAGTTCAAAAATCAGATTTTAAGTTTTAATGTTCAAAAATCAGATATTTTAAATATAGATACAGATTTTTTATATTTAATTGAATATTAATAATAACGTTATAAAAATTGATTTATACACAACCCAAAATTAATTTTCAAACCCTAAATTACATTCTCTCTCTCTC
>OU503038.1:27221847-27233726 GCA_912172775.2 Fraxinus pennsylvanica
TGTCTAGTACTGAAGCAGAATACGTTGCCATAACCGAGGCGGTTAAGGAATGTATTTGGTTAAAGGGAATCTTAAAGGAATTGAACTTCATGCATGATACATCTATTATGTTTACGGATAGTCACAGTGCGTTATCACTTAGTAAGAACCCTGTTTATCATGAGAGATTCAAACATATAGAGGTGAAATATCATTTTATACGTGAGAAGCTTTCTCAAGGTGAAGTCGAACTTGTTAAGATTCACGCTGATAGGAATTCTTCTGATATGGGAACTAAAATTCTACCTGTAGGTAAATTTAAATTATGCTTATCTTTACTGTATATTGATAGTGGTTAATTTTTCTTGCAGGTAGTGGGCGATGATAATGAACAGTCCTTCCATGTGCAATTTCGCAACCGAGAGAGTGAGTATATTACGAGAACCAAGGTGAAGTATGTAGGTTTATTGGGCTTATTAAGTGGTTCTCTTTAACACTTATTGGGCCGGTCTCTATTGTGATTTTTTATTCTGACCCTTGGATCATATGGATGGCTGGGATTGATCTTGGCTTAGATATTTTTCTTGGTTGACTCTTATTCACGTGGGATCTCTTCTTGGAGACACTTCTTCCTTCCCTCGTCTCTCTGGTCTGCCTTTTCTCTCTGCCTCTACAGATTTGAAGCTGGTTCTTCACCTTTCTTCCCTTTGCCTAGAAATCAACCTTTAGCCCATTGATTGATGAAACTCCTTGTGTGTTCTTAGGCCTGGAACAGTGGCTAAGAGGTTGGGTTTTCTCTAGGGTTTCGTTAGGTCAAATTTGGGCGTATTCTTGGCGATTATTGGTAGACCGTTTTGGTCGATGATCCTAACAAAGTGTAGAGGGATTCAACTGGTTCTTACACTCTCTCTGGACTGTGGTTTTGCTGAGCATGGGGATTGTTCCTGAGCCTGCATTTCAGCCGAAAAACAGGAGGATGAACTGAAAATTTGGACGATAAAAGGGAAGGAATTTCTGCCTTATTTAATGTCCCTGTTTCTGTCCAGTTTTATATTCTGTTTTTAGATTCTATGGTTTCCATCTTCGGTTTATATGAGTTCCATATTCTGTAGTTTCGGTTTCTATATATGCCTATGGTTTGTGTATAATATGTAAATGCTAGGCTGAGGTTTTGGAGACTGATGATATATGTAAACTCTGAATATATATAGTTTGTGATTTCTGGGATCGATTATTAGAATTGTCATTGCTGAAAGGGCTGTTGAACTTGTTTATGCTTTGTATTGATTCCGCATTAGGCTGTTTATTCCCAACATAAATGAATAGAAGGAAATACCAGAAATCTTTGGCATTTCAGGTTCGTTTGAAGAAGATGATATCAAAGTTTGCACTTGATTTGCTGAAGAGATGTGAGGCTGAGTGCCATGCAATTTGAGTAATGCCATGAGTTGATTATATTGCTCCTGAGTTAAGGATACTTGGCTGTTGTTAATTCCTTGTTCATGTCCAGTAGCTAGAAGACTTGCAACCTAGTTTGCAGAAGACGTAACACTTACTTGCCTTCCATGGAGTTTGTGTCCTGGTGGATATCCATGGATTTTGAAGCATTTGTCCACTGAATGACCAGGAATTTGACAGTGTGAGCACACTGGTTTGTGACTAGTAATTCATCAGTTCATTGAGAAGAGTTTTCAGCTTTGAGAAATACACACTTACAATATCCTGATTATGCATTAAGGCTGCAATTCCGTGCTTCTCTTCATAAATTTTGGGAGCATTTTGCCGTGCTAAATGTTGCTCAAGTTTCAGCCACAACTGGTATGTTGTTTCTGCATACAGGGTGCTGGTCTTGATGTTTACAAACATGGTTTTCTATAACCATGTGATGACAATGTCATTGTATTGAAGCCAATGATTCATCAAGGGGCTGTCTGCATCAACTGATTCACAAACGCTTCCATCGATGAATCCCAACTTGTTTTTGATTTGAAGGGCCCTTTTCATTACCTAGCCCAAGAGTGACAGTTGCTAGAATCAAACATTTGAGTAACGAGTAATGCACCAGAATTTTCATTGGCTCCAATAAAAAATGGACTGTTTGGCTGGGACGGATCAACAAGTTCTGTAATGGTGATTGGAGGTTGGTTTTGATTGTTTTCGTTTGAGGTTTGATTTTAATTATCATTGATATTTGAAGATTCATCTTGGGCCATCATGGCTCTGATACCATAAAACAAATGCAAATGCTAAGATAAATGTAGGAAGAAAATGATTTCACTAATTGTAAAAAAGATACAAATCAAAATGAATTCTATTTCTCGTGTATATACAATGGATCCCGCCTGCTTTATTTATACAACAAGTGGAGAATCTTGTAACAAATTTTACAACGGAAAGAAAGCAAAAAATAAAATAAAATAGAAAGCATGTGGCATTTCTTCCATCTCATCTTCTTCTGGAATCTTCCACTACGGTTTGGTCTTGCTGACTGCACGATGTTGTTGGCATGGCTGCCTATGTTAGCTGGTATTGCTGGCTTGCTTCCCACATTTTGACATTCTCAGACAGTAGGGCCTCGGCACAGTGAGGTGCCTGTGAGGCCCCTGGCAATAATGCTCCTGTACTTGGAGCATTATTGATGCAAATATTACTAGGGCAATTGTTTAGTGGCAATAGCCGCTGTTGATGTGGAGTGAATATTTTATTACATTCTTATAAATAATTAATGTTTATTTCATGACTTTGATACCTTGCATATAATAAAGAAGTTCAATTCAAAGGGGTTAGATATGGCAACCATTCCTCGAATTGACACAAGAGTCTTTACTGCAAAGTTATAAAAATTGAAAAAAATGAGAAATTACTATCTATGAAGTGGTTATTCTGAACGATCTACTTATTTAAAATATTTTTTAATGAGCGCTTACAATATTAGTATCGCTTGTCAAAGTATTCTTATCGATATATTAGTTGTATGTTCTATGATTAGACTTTTCTTATTGAATTCTCTATAAATCAAATATATTTACGAGTTTTTTTACAGGGCTAATGACATATTCTTACATATTTTCTTGCAGTTTATTTTGGTAAGTCTTCTATTTTCTTAGGAGTTTTTTCTTTTAATAGAATGAGGACTTCAGATAATAATATTTTACACGCCTTGAATTATAGGAAATAAAAATACACGTTTTCAGAGGGAGAAAAAGAAGTTTGATTTTTGACAACTTTTGTTCTTCAAAAGTACAGGAAATAAATGAAATTTGTTTATTTGATTTTGAATGTGTGTTTATTATTTTACGTTGTAATTCCAAAATATACTTAGAAACATGTGTATCCTCTTGATTATAATGAATTATTTACGCACTCGTGAATGTTTAAAGTTGGAATTTACCACGTTATATTATTGTGTATTCGAAATTAATTTATTGCATCAGATACAATTTCACGATTTATGAAATTCTGAAAATTGACTCGTATACATTCAAGAGCCAACCATGACGTACTTGTCATTCATGAGTTAGTTGTGACTAGTATTTTAAAGAGCGTAAAGCATGACGAAACGTGGAGACATAATTTCGACCTACGTATAAAACAAACTTTTCTTTATTTTAATATTATTTTAAATTTTTAAATCAACCTAAAAATTATTTAATAATTAAAAAAAAGCGAAAAAAAAGAGTTAAAAAGCATTAAAGGAAAAAAAGCACGTCAGCGGTGAAAAAAAATTTTACAATATTTGCTCATTTTTGCGCTTGTATCATTGACTATTTTTCGTTGTATTCTTATAACAACCTTTTAATAATTAGTACATATAAAAAGTTAAATATAAGAAATGTGACAAAAATAATAATAAAAAAAAAAGTTAGTGAAATAATTGCAAAAATTAGAGACCTTATTGTATTTAAAATGTAATATCATTTAAAAACCATGATTTGAATATAATTACTCTTTAAGAAGTCCAAATACATGGTATGTTTCGTGGCAAACCTCTAAGATAGCAACATTTCGTTCATTATTCAAACTAAAATGAAGTAATAATGAAAAGTTTGAGTAGCATCTAATCAAAATAGTGGATTAGGTGGTGGCTATTGCTTCTGTATCATAGTATCATGGACAAATTGTATACACGCATACTCTCTCTCTCTCTCTCTCTCTCTCNCACGCGTCTCCACTCTCCAAGCCCTAGTGTCTCTCTTTCTCAGCCAATACTCATAGACCATCGTCATTCGCCATCGGTTGGCCACAATACTCTCTCTCTCTCTCTCTCTCTCTCTCTCTCTCTCTGTGTGTGACAAGAACCAATAGACTTTTGATGAAATGGTGATTTTTCCTCAACAAATTGAATTCTAGCTTACTTGTTTTACACATGTTGATGTCCTATACAAACTTCCATATTTACAAGAAAACGCAATAAATTATAGTTCTAGAGACCTGTCTTAATGCTTCGCTAATTAATTGAAATGATAGTTAATAGTCAATCACTTGTTAGAAAAGATACGGATTCTACCTACTCATTAAGGAAATACTGCCACTCGGTCCTTCCTTTCAATTTTCTAACTTTGTTTTATTATCTAAGTCATCATTTGTTCAAGCCTATTCACTGTTACACGTCATTACCACCGCCTCTTTTTCAATTGTCACACCCGTTTTACATTATGATAATTTGTTGTTTTGGGGTTTATTTTCTCCCGGCTTAAACATATTGATTGGAGTTTCATGAAATTAGTCAATTACTATCATGAAAACATGACATCTCTTTCAGCCGATTTTGATGGTTAATCGAGAGAATCTAAATGTGGATTTGGAATCGGGAATAGAGATACGTGCAAGCAATAGAGATCGGTCATCTCAACCGAATCGTTTAACTTCCGGAATTTACTTTTCTAAGAAAAATCCTTGATCTATATCCCATAATGTGTATAAATGTTAAGAATTAATACGTACTTAGTTTTAAAGCTGACGTGCTATATGAGTGAAATGAAAACGCTTCGTACAAGTCGTCACACATAGCAACAATTCAAGAATAACATAACATGAAAAGTTTCATTAAATCATATCTATTTTAACATAGAATAAATATTTAGTTATTGAACTTTTTTCATTGTTATTATAGTCAAATCCATCTTATCCTCAATTCTCAAACCAACTTTATGTTTGTCAACCTAAATTAATATAGCTTGAAGATTACAAGATCATTAACCCCATTTGAAAATATTGTCACGGTCAAATTAGTTATTTTTTCCCAACTAGAACCAATTTATATGCCTAGTTCCAACTCAACCAAACAAAGGCTATCGTGATCACCACCCTTGAACAGATCATCACCTGCTCTTTGAATTTCAAGATTACAATTTCAATTAAGAGAGTATAAGATACCCTTTACGACATAATTACTAATTTACTACATTAATTATAATATTTAGTGTAATCATATCAAAACATCATTAATCAAGACCACAACATGTTATACTAATTAAACAAGTTAAATTTCACTTTTAGAAATAATATTTGCCATAGAATGAATCCAAATTGTATGCTTAATCAGGAGATGAATCATGATTCATTGAAGATCGATCACAAGTAGAGGTGTTAAGTCGGTCGTTTGGCTCAACTAGGCTCGCCATGCAAGCAGGCTTGCTCATCAACTCAACCCTTGATTGGACAAGTCACTTACGACTCACCAATTTTCTTTTAAGTGAAAATTACATTTCACTAACCAATTTCAAATCGACCCTCGAGTCGATGGCCAGCTCACTTGACCATCGAACCAATTTGAGCAGCCGTACTTGCGCGAGGTTTTCACTAAGCGTGAGCCAGCGAGCTCCCCTAATCACATAGTCAAATGATGCATTCCTTGTTAAACATTGGCTGCGGGTAGCTATCTATTCATCAACGTTTTTTGTATAGAGACATATATGACTTATTAAATTTTGTGTTTCCTAACTACTTGGGTCCCTCTCTTATCATTGTGAATCTTTGTGCGTCACCATTTTGACAATAATCCCTTAGTCAACTCTCTCTCTCTCTCTCACTCACTAACACACACACAAACAAAAACAGCCCAAATCCTTAGTTAATAATTTGCAGAACAATTTGATAACAAAAAAAGTTTAAAGCTACCCCAGAGTGGTTGGCCAGTGGAGGTCCAAAGGTTCAGTCAATTATATATTTGGATATCATTACATCCAGCAATTAATAATTTAAATTTATAGATGCTTTATCCATGATCATACAAATATAGAATTGCAGAAAACAAAGGGAGAAGAAGAAGAAGAAGAAGAAGAAGAAGAAGAAGAAGAAGAAGAAGAAGAAGAAAGAAATATTAAAACCAATGTGAACATTAAAATGCTCGTTCTAAGTTTAAAGGTTTCCTGATTCAAATATTTGTCGTGTTGTTAATAAATTTTGTTTTAGGAAATGATGGAAAACAAATGAAATATTGCCTTAACAACTGAATGTCAAAAAGTTGCCAGTCAATTGAAAACCTAAGTAACTTCTAGGATTTTATGTTTTTATTTCATTTATGTTCTTGGTATATATACATGTCTCCCAAGTTCTGTTGATGACTATTCATCATTCGATGGGACTTTGCGACGAAAATTGGAAGACATTAAAAGTAAAATGAGAAGAAAATAGCATTCTGATGCCATGCATTACAGATCCTCTTTCTGTACATACAGAAATTCAAGCCAAATCTATAGGTTATACACTAATGCTACTCAAACAGATACTTTGAATATATAGTGTACAGATACATATAAATGTATATGGACAGTGTATATATATGCTGTTAAATTAAAAGGAAAAAGAGAATGATGAACAAAAATCACAGAAAGGGAAGGCAGAAACTCCAAACCTTCATGCATAGAGTGTCTAAATACTAAGCAATCTCATGAAATATAGGGTCATCAAGAAGTTCAGACCACAATGGAGCTCCTCCATAGCTAGAAGTACTACAAGCATCTCCAGTATTAGTGTTGGAAGTCTCAGCCATTGGTTGGGCGGCAGCTGGAGATGGAGTAGGAGAGATTGTTGGAGGAAGCCATGGAGAAGAAGGTGAATTTTCACCTTGATTAAGAACTGCAAAATGAGAGCTGGCCTGAACCATGTCCCCGTTCAAAGGTGTCTGAAGGCTGCATGGGGCTTGTAAATCAGGCATATGGGAGAAAGGGATTGAATCATTAATTGCCTGGTAATTTGTATTGTAATTGGCAAGAGAGGGGGGTGGGGTGGGTAGTTCCAGATAGGGTGTGTTTAACACCATGTTTGTATTGATGGTGCTTAGATTGTTTGGGAAAGTAGCTGCCATGGAAGCTTGAGGTTGAAGAAGATACTGCAAGTACTGATTCAATCTGGCCATTTGGACAGCTTCTGTCTGAAATCTCATGGCCTGATCCTCCCATGAAGGGTTTTCAATGAGTTCTTTGAGATTGGCCAGGGCTATGAGATGAGGCAAGCTTGAAAAGATGTCGGTCCGCGGCCGGTGAGTCATTGGATCAAACCCCATCTGAATCAACTTCTTCTTCAGATGAGTGTTCCAGAAGTTTTTTATCTCATTGTCAGTCCTTCCGGGCAGGTGAGTTGCAATAGCAGACCATCTTATTTAAAAAAAAAAGGTTTATAATAAATAAATATGAAAATAAATAAATATTTCTAAAAATTGTTCGAGGTAGGAGAAAAAATTACTTGTTCCCAAGGATGGCATGGAGGTTGAGAATCGATTGTTCCTCTTCTTGAGAAAATTTTCCTCTTTTGATATCCGGTCTCAAGTAATTTGTCCAACGGAGCCTGCAACTCTTTCCACATCTGTTCAGACCTGTAAATGCCATAAACATGTACAAAGATACATATTAGAAGAATTCTACTAAGAATGCAGGGCTGGACGGGACGGAGTTGATGGTTCATGGAGGGATAAAAGGTACCCTACCAGCAAGTTTGGGCAGGGCTCTCCAGCTGCCATGGCCGTGTTTTTGGATATGTTTGATGAGCTTGTCATCTTCTTCAGGGGTCCAGGGACCCTTCTTGAGGCCACTTTCATCACAGCAAGGGGACCTTCCCATTTTTTTCTAATTACTATGTTTCCCTATGATTTGGCTGCCTCCCTAAAATCCTACCAAATAAGCCAGAGGCTGTGGGGATTATATATAATGATCTCCATCCCTCTTTATGCATCTTGGACGTCTTGTGTGGGTGGACCCACGTAATATTTCATCTTGATATTACATAAATGCCCTTTCCTTTTTTTATTGCTAAAAAGAAGCCAAGGGGATTTGGTCTATAGGGATCCTGGAAATGGGAATATCAGCAAATTAATTTCATGGATTGAGTTATTTGAAGAAGAAATGCTATTCATCCCCACTGGGAATGCATCCCCAGTCTATAAGATATTAATGTGGCATTAAATGATAGGTGAAATTAAATAAGTCATTTAATTTCACATATCATTTAACTAATCATTTATACCCATATAGACTGAGAATGCATCCTCACTGGGGATGAATATCATTTTTCTATTTGAAGGGATACCAATTGAATTTCAGATGAGATGTTTAGAGTTTGATTCAATAATAAGTTGTTCTAATACTGTTCTCATCCCCACTGGAGATGCATCCACAATTTATGTGGCGTTAATGTGACATTAAATGATAGGTGAAATTAAATAAGTCATTTAATTTTACCTATCATTTAACCAATCATTTATATCCACATAGATTGGGGATGAATAGCATTTTTCTATTTGAAGGGATACCAATTGAATTTCAGATGAGATGTTTAGAGTTTGATTCAATAATAAGTTGTTCTAATACTGCTCTCATCGGTAATTTATAGTATCAACGAATCATGACTTCTTAAGATAATATAAAGAGTCGAGATAATTATCTTTATCATTTTTATTTTTTTTTGGTTGAAGAAAAGGTCTTGACTAGCAATTAAAAGCAATGCTCCGTCTTACCATCATTCTTTGTTATAATTTAACCTTCTATAGAAGTGCTATTTTGTATAGAATTTAAGCAGTCACTTAAAATAATAAATCGAGCTCCTGTTTGGGAGGGATTAAAATCAAATTTTTAATAAATTTTGATAAACGTTAATGAAATGTGTGATTGAAAAGATGTGGGTCACACGAAATGTTTAGTTATAATTAATTGTTGACTTTGACTTAAATTAAAATCTGAATTTTAATTTTCATCAAATAGGGGCTTACTTTAAAGGTGTTCAAAAATCTAAAAGTAATTAAGAAGACGTAGGATTTGGTGGGGACTTCTACCAATTTATGTTGAAGAAATTACAGGGAACTTAGACGGGGAAAAAACTTTTGACCAACTTATCAAACACATTATTGGCATGTTTGAGCCCAAATTTATTATTATTATTATTATTTTTTTATGTAAAATGCATTTTGAAATATTAAATTGAGTGATATGTGGTTAAAAATAAAGAAAATTTTTTTTGATTGCTTGTAATATTATTTTAAAGAAGATAATGTGTAATTGAAAAAAAGAAATAGAAAAATGTATTTTAAAGCAGATGTGAATCAAACAAGTTGTATATCATTCTAATGTTTGACTCCATGTTTAGGAATACATTTTATATAAAAGTGATTTTTTTGAAAAATGTGATAAAAAAAATTGAATTTACGTACTATATTATTTTATTATGTGAATTTATAATTAAAATTAAGTTGAAAGAAAATTGAATTTTAAAGAATAGATCTCAAACATTGCAATAGTTATACATCAAATAAATATTGAATCTTACTTTTTGGTAAAAAGTGAACAATTTAAGTCAACAATTTAAATATTAAATCATAGAAAGAGGAAAGTTCTAACATTTAAGTCAAAATTAACAATTAATTTTAATCACTTATTTTATGGGATCCACAGCTTTTTAAGCCCCCGTTTGATCTACATTATTATCTCATTAAAATGAAAAATATGACCGTTATCCATGACATCAATATTTAAATTCAAATTTTCTATCTTTTGTGTGAGCCACAATAACGGTTATATTTTTCATTTTCATTCTATAATAATTTGGCTCAAACAGGGCCTAAATGCACATTTCATTAACTTTTATTAAAATTTATTAAAAATTTTATTTTAATCCCGACCAAACATAGGCTAAATGTCCGTAATTACCGATTTCAATTAAAGAGCTAATACACACAATATTTATATACAAATAGCTGTCAAATTTGAAAAATGAAAACGGTCCTCAAATTAGCAAATAGAAAATTAGAGGACAATTTTGACAGTAAATTCTTCCTAACTAATAAACCAAAGCAGAAAAGGCCAAAAATTACAAAGTCATCATCAAGAACAGGTGGCGGCTGTCCTCTGGTCAGAAGAACCTCTCCCTCGCACGCAATGGGGGGCATTCTTTCGTCACTGATTGCATATTTTGCATGGCAATTTTTATATACAGCAAAGCTTTACGTAGAATATATATTCATGTTGATTGATGGGTCCTCCAATTCTGAGAGATCTTGCCAACTTCAGCATATTCTCTGTTCCTCGAATCAGAAAATCCATTTGTACATAAATGGATTTGCCGGAAAAGCAACAGAATACTCATATGGGTGGGTTCCATGTAAGTAAAATATTGAAAAAGAAAACGCCACCCCCACCCACCCCTTGTTGTGAGGATCTGTTTTTCTTCTGTGAACTCTGCTTCTGTACGTGAAGCAGCGTTCTGGCTTTTGCTCATGTATCGATTATGCAAAGAAAATAATTTTTTTCCATAATCTAACTAAATAATTTGATGATAAGATAGTTATGATATTGATATTGGTTTTAGGTTCGTTAAAGATATAAATGTGAACAAAGATAATATTTTGATTTTCTGATGACAAAAAAAAAAAAAAAAAGTTTATTGATGACGTGAACAATATTTTGAAGATATTAACTCTCCAATTGGACTAACTGTTGCCAGGAACTTTTGCGGGTTTGAATATATTCTAGTTTATGTTACTTATCTTTTCCTTCAAAGAAAAATTGGATTTTATGTGGAAATGGTCAGACAACTTTTCACAAAAGATTCCTTGAAGAAAATAATATCCCCGTTTGGACTCTTTTATTCTCCGTTAAATTATAATTCATTTTTCCTCACTTTTCATCAATCACACATTTTTCAATAAAATAATATTACACTTAAAATCAAAAACTTTTTTTTTTAAAATCACACATTTCCCAAAAATTACTATTCTTCTCATTAATGTGGAATAATAGAAGCCAAAATGACGATTAGCACGATACTGATTTCCATATTATTATTTATTTATGTTAAAGATCATAACTAAGCTCATGTTTGTCCTTATATACTCATTTTCAATCACACATTCATATAATAAAATATTCTGCATAAACCACAATTTTTTTCTTATTTTCTAATCATACAATCTCCAAAAAATTACTTTTTAAAACAATATTTTTTCCAAAAAAAGGCCACCAAACAGGGGCTATAGTTTGAAATTTTAGAGACGATTTAAATCTTATTTTTAACATGCCTTCTTACGTATCAATTGAATTAATTAATTAATCAAAGATATGGCATATGCAATTATATATATATATTAGGTTCAAGCAACGTGCAATGCACGTTTGCCTAGTTTATATTTAGAGAAATGTTAGGGGTACATTGGGGGTGACATAAAGGATAACATAATGTGAGTGAGGTGAGTCCCATGCTACAATATCGTGAGCCCCACCCCCACTCACATTATGTCATCCTTTATGTCAACCCCATGTACAAGTAGATTAATCCTTATATTTAATAGTTTTGTTTAATAATTAATTTGTTATTAATAAAGATGTAATTTTTTTGGTTAATTAAATAATTAATGATGTAATGTTTATGTAATTGTTAAATAATTAGATGTGTGATTTTGATGTTGTGATGTA
>OU503038.1:27234420-27244911 GCA_912172775.2 Fraxinus pennsylvanica
AACCGAACTCGCCCACCCTCTCTCTCTCTCTCTCTCTCTCTCTCTCACTGTCTTAGGTTGCTTAAGTCGAGCCTTGATCTGCCTATGAAATTGCAAATTATATAATTCATCCCATTCTATTAGGGTTTTGCAGAGAGCAGGGTATCAGCTTGGTTCGGGAAGAAAAGATTTCATCAAATTCAGTTTCCCTTTAATGCAAAAAATAAATAAAAAATCATATCAAGACCTATATAATTTCTTCGTTTCATGAATCTATCATAAAATCTCAAAGCTAAAAAGAATGTAAACGTATTTACTATTTTTTTAAAGTGTATTTCCTGTAAAATACTCATGTCTGTACACTGTGTATACTTAAATATACAGATATACGTACACTTCTCCGGCTCTGGTATCATCGAAATTAAGACTTTGCTTGGTCACGGAACTTAATGTATGATGGTGACTTGAACAGATGTGACCTATTTGACCATTGAGGGAGATAGTTGGAGGAGAAGTTGGTGGTCGTTTGAGAGATTAAAAGTGGTACTTTGAAACCCAAACACACCTTTATTTCTTTAACCCTAAGAAGCCCTTTTGGCTTTCTTGTTATCTTCTCCTTGCTGGGGATGGAAAAAAAAATTCGTTCAATTTGATACCCGTGGGACCAGTCTCGAATGAGGCGGGGATTACCCGCCTAACCGGGTAAACGGGAAGGGGACGGGAGGAGAGTCATTGCTTCGAAGCGGGTATGGGAAACATATTCTCCGCCCCCCTACTCCCGTTTGAAGTTAATTTCAAATTTAAGTTTTTATCAAACAAAAATAATATATTTATCATTATTTTCAAAGAGAATATAAGTTGTTTTTAATAAATTGGTAATTATCAAACAAAAATAATAGATTTATCATATTTTTAAAGGAAATATAAGTTGTTTTTAATAAATTGGTAAAAAAGTAATAATATTTACTAACTAAATACATAAAAAAATAAAAGCAAAAAATAAAATAAATAACAAATAAAAAGAAAAAATAAATGAGGCGATAAATGGGGCAGGGGACCGATCCCACCCCGTCTCGCTTTAACAGGGTATGGGGATGAGTCAATGTGAAAAAAAATACCCGACGAGATGGGGTGAGAATGACCAACCCGTCCCGTTACATCCCCACTCCTTCTCCTCTATAAGGGTTGGGCTATATGTCGAGTGGTATCTTTGGTACGTCGAACTAAATAAAACTAATTAGATGATATCGTATAGGATTCTGCATATAAATTTCATTATTCAGTTTATATTAACATGATAAATAGAAGTTTCATATTTTATTTTATTATTTTTAAATTGAAGAATATGAATTACGTACATAAATCTTTAATAAAAAATAAATTCAACATGCAAGTAAAGAATACGTTATAGATAAATTCTAAATAAATAATTCGTCAAATTCCATAAATGGACTCTTATATTATATGCATCACAATTCAGAAAAACGGGGCATATTTTTATTTTAGGGTACCAATGATGTTGACACGAAAGTATCAACGTCAAAAACCAAGTTGAGTCAAACCAACAATGACGTAGCACTGGAAGCGATTTTCCCCTTATACCCCTGCCCCTAAAAAAAAAAGGATTAATCTATGTGATGTACACATAGAGGTTCACATAATGTGAATGGAGTGGGGCTCACGATACTGTAGCATGGGTCCCACCCCACTCACATTATGTGAACCTTTATGTGTACACATAGCATTGCTCAAAAAGAATAATGAACCCACCTTCCTACTCTTTTTGAGAAGTATAAAAATTTTCCTTGACTGATGTGAAGTAAGGTTCTCTGAGTGAGAATTATGTTATATGAATATCGAGTTTGACATAAAATTTGACATAATGTCACGTGACATTTTATTATTGGATAATTTAAAACACCGTCAATTTTTTCATCCAATAATCTACTAACACGTGAACGTATGACTGTTGAATCAAGTTTTCTATCAAATTCTTCTGATAAAGTAGCTTTATCCCCGAATGTATAATGACATTTCATTTAGCGGTGGCAACGAGCCGAGCTGAGCTGAGCCGAACCCGAGCTTTTTTCTGCCCGAGCCGAGCCGGGCCCGACCAAAAAAAATGAGGATCGACCCAAGCTTTTGGCCCGAGCCTTAGCGGGCCGGGCCGAGCCGGCTCGATTTTTTTTATTTTTTTTCTTTTCTTAAAAATAGCTGCCTGCAGCCTGTAGGAGCTGCCTTAAAAAAAAAAAAAAATTTTTTTAATATTCGCTCGTCCGGGCTCGAGCCGACTCCCCAAAGTGGGGCTCGACCCGAGCCTGGGATCGGTTCCACCGGGCTCGGCTGGGGCATTTTTCGAGCCGAGCCCGAGCCGTCCGAGCCTCCGAGCTTTTTTGCCACCGCTACCCTTACCCATGTAATTACACTCTCTAGAAGACCAAACCCGAGACCACTTCTCTTCATCTCTTGAATCTTCCACTCAAATCTGTCGCCGACAGACGACCTTGCCAGTTTCGCCCTCACAAGCTATCCTGCAAAGGCAGCAGCAGCTTGCTGCCTGCAGGAGCAGCTTGCTGCTGCTGTGCAGCCTGCAGCTTGCACAAGGAAGGCAGGCAGCCTGCCTTCAAAAAAAAAATCTTTTTTTTTGGAGGCTCGCCCGGGCCACGAGCAGGCCCGGGCCGTCCGAGCCTCCGAACTTTTTTGCCACCGCTACGAATGTATGACTGTTGAATATAACTTTATGTAAGGTTCTCGTGTCATGTCAGTAGGGAGAAGTTTTTATCATGTTCATTGTGGGCAGGAAATCAGATTTGTTAAACTAATTAAAATTCATATTTTAATTACACGAATTTGTATCGGTAATTAAGTGGATAAATTGATCAATTAATTTTCCCTCACCGTATAATTAAATTAGAATAATTCTCCAAGTACAGGAAATATTGTTAGATTTCCTACAGAAATTTGAATTGAAAAATCATGTCCATGTATCTATTTTTTTTTTCCCCCTCCTGAATGTTTGAATCCATTCCATCCATTTCAAATTCTTGTGTGCATTCTGTGAAATTTATCTATACTTATAGCATTGTTCATTAAATTATCTAAAATTAATTTTTTTTTTTGTGTGTAACCGGCCCTCCATTTGCATAGATTTAAGGGTATTGTTTCTTAATTATAAACCATTGAATAAAAATTAATTTCAATATTTATTTTTTATAAACAGAACTAGAAAAGTTATCTATGTCAAGAAATAGCCTTAATAGAAGACAAGTAACATCTAGAGTACGGCCTAAATTTCCTTTTTATATATAATTACGAGATACAATGTCACAAGATTACTAAATAAAATCTAATCAACTTGCTATTTAAGTCAATCTAAATATATTATCATCCATCTACAATGCCACATTGCGTGTAAAGAAAGCAAAAAAACATTAATCTACCTTATGAACTACCTTCCTACTACATTTGTGATAATAGGATCCACATATTTCTCTCGATTCTCTCCTAGGATGTCCCTATGCAGACAAGGGGATTACGTGAGAGAAATGAACACACAAAGAGGAGAAATATTGAACAATATTTGATTGTATTAGCAAGGAAAAATAGATTACAATCTTATTTGTTATACTGTTCAATTGATGTAACATTATATAAACACTATTAGATAGTGTTGAAAACTGCGAGCAAATTTTCGGAACGGCTAAAAATTCTATGTTATTAGCTCTCAAAGGTGATTTTGCTCACATAAAGTGATGGCCCTTGATTGTATTTTCCGCAACCCGAACATGATGTATTTTCTTATTTATTTATAATAAATTAGTAGAGCTTCATAACAAACATCCCAAAGAAGAAAAGAAGCTATCGTAAATGACAAATTGATATTAAATTAAGATTTTACCAAAACTTTAAGATTTACCCTAGATATTTATGACATGTGTTTCTTTCTATTTACGCCAGATATATTCAACAAAGAAATTCAACACCCCACTCCCCACCCACCCTACCCTCCAACCCTTCTGAATTGCTGTCGGCATACGTTTCTCTACACAAAAGAATCCAAAATGATAAGAAACTCTACAATATTTACCCCGTTTTAAGCTTGTTTAAAAAAAGTCGAAAGTTAGTTAAGGATTTTTCTTAGAAAAACACTTTTATACTTGAGCAATGAAAGAAAAAAAGGGAGATTGAATTGCTTGTTCAACTGAGGTTCCTTGTCGGATGGACCATCACACTCTATTTCAAAAAGGAACAGGTTTAGTTTAAAAGGGACAGGGAGAGTGATATCACTCCATTAAATTTAATTATTTTAATTCAGAATTAAGATTATATATAATGATTTTTTAGTTGTCAGCTAAACAACTGATTTGCTTGTTGTTTTGGGTTTCTACCCAATACATCTAAACTCCATTGGACTAGCTACTTTATGTTTCCCAAATATGCCACGTCTCTCTTCTTGATTTCATTAATTTCCATGCAGAATACTGTAGAACACGACTTATTAATTATTTTCTGTGCACATAGTATACACATATACTGTGTGATTCTTAGTACAACTACTGTACCTATACAAACTTGAGGGATAAACAATTAACAAATAAGGCAATCAAGATCAGAAACCGAATAGGGTTCATGGAACTCCTCTGACGAGAGAACTGTAGCATATATGCACGTGTATAATACAATATTGCCCGTGTCTGGGCTTCATTAAAATCAGGCTTTAGGAAAAAAAAAATTGTATTTTGAAATAGTGTTTTTTGCAAATCTTATGACATGAATCCTAATACATATGACTAGATGTATATCTTTGATGGCCTGAATCGACACGATCTGTGTTTATAATTACTAGAACAGGCTGAAAAACTCTGTTTTTAGTAGTGTGGTCGTTAAATACTTCTGGAACAAAATTCTCGAAACTCATAGCATTTACAGGAACATAACTGGTATTGTAAAGAGTATGCAGAACTGAAAGAAACAAAGAGAATATTGATCTTTAGGTCTAGAGTTTAAGGATTTCTTTCCTTTGTTTAAATGAGGTTTTTAATCTCATAATTCTAGTGTGCAGAAGGATATACATATATAAGTATACGTGTAACGTATGTATATACATGTATGTATATGTGTATGTTTCTATGCATAGGAGCAAAACCTAGTTTTTAACCTATCTTCTGGCTGGTTCCTTTAGACGTAGTTACCTGTTCAAAGATGATAATATAGGCTATGAATACTTATAAGGATGATTTCACAGTTACATCAAGAAATTACTCTTCTCCACTATGTATGGTAACAAGAAGTATATTATGGTTCATGAATTATAGAGTGCTTTCTATAATATTTGATAAGAACTATTGTCGGGACTTTACCATTCTTTATAAATGGCTATTTTATTTGTACAGATATGGTAGAGGGGTTCCTTGTGACTAGCTGCTGAAAGTAATCATTGATAAGAGTCATAAGACCTTGCCCGCCCACATTACCTTCTCCGCCACTTTGGCTTAGTCTTCTTCGTTTTCATTTCTCCTTTGGGTAGGTCGGGTTCGATTCTCATAAAGGATAAGTACTCCTTCCCGGCTGCTTTCAGTTAGTGTTCATTTATGAGTGATCGCTCGCTGTTAGCTGGAGGATGGTTAGGAGGATGAGTTCGTTGGCTATCTAGAGCCAAGTATAGTAGAGAGTGGTCACCCTCAAATATGTGGGGTTATATCCGAAATGTTCAATTTCTTTAAGTGGAACCGCTTAATCCATTTCGAATTTTGAGATTTATTTCATGCCTAGGATGAAGGTGAGGCTGCACATAGCCTCTGATTCGAAGGTCCTTCTATTTCATTTTCTTCTTAATTATCTCACTTAAAACTTTTCTAGTATAGGCTAATAATTTTTCTTATTATTTGACATTATTTATCAATGTTACTCGTATGTATGAACACAGTTTCTTAGAATAAAATAAGTTGAGTTGAGTGCGAACCAGCGGGAAGGCCGTCACTTATCAAGATTAGTCGGACGAAACTCGAACACCTGAGTCATCAAAAAAATAAAAAACAAATTGAGTAATTTCAAAGATGTATTCATGGTGTTCAAATACTTGGCTTTTCTTTGGAATTTAAAATCTATATTTTCAATTTATAAAGACAACCAATATCGATAAGTCTTTTTACTACTCTATATTAACAATTATAAAATGTAGCCCCCCAAATGAGAAAATTATAGACTGGTGAGGTTTCTTTCTCTGCAGCGTGTGACAATGAAAGTTACCCTCTAAGACGCGTAAAATTAGAATTTTAATCAAAATTTTAAACCAATAATAGCCCAATAACCCTCAAAGAAAGCCAGAAAAGATTATATTAAGTCTGATAATATCTATGCTAATATCATCAGATCTTTACCATTTCAACGACAGTAACGTGTAATATAGAGAAATCTCTATAATTGGACTTGCAGCTAGCAGCCCACTGGTATTCAATTCTTGTTCTTAATTATTTCTCATACTCATATAAAATATGGCTAATTAAATTAAGTAATGAAAATAATTAATTAGCCATTTGATTAATTAACTATCGGTTTCTTCTTACACTAGTTAAGACAGACCTGGGGCCACTATCTACTATATAGTTCAAATGAAACATTGGTCAAATCTTCAACTAGACTGTTCCTTAATCTCAATTTTTCTCAACTGTTATGCCCAGTTTTATGGGAATAAAAATTTCTATGATTTGTTTTTACAGACGTAATACATAAAATATCAGTCTATTATGGAGATTGTGCATGTTATAATCAATAATTAATTAGTACTAATCATCTGTCTTGTACTAAAAAATTGTTTTAGCTATCAACCACTGCAAATTATTTGTTGGCTTAGTTAATTTCCATTAGCAATGACAACATCAGACTAACAGCTCCTAGGAAAATTGAAAGGTGGTGACTTTGACAGTTGATTACTCTCTTATAAATTGTACACTTGATTAAATAAAGCTTTCGACTTTGTTATATCAATAGTTAGCTAGTGATTTGTGGTTTGATTTATATGGAAAACGTCGTTGTTGTCAACTTGTTTAGAGATGGAATTGGTGTTGGATGGATAAAAAACGACAAGTTTTGACAAACATTTGTAAAAATCGTTCTATCCTCTATTTGAAGAGCATGGATGGTGCGTTTGATTAGACAAAGACTAGATAACACAAGGGACAATATTTCACATTTTTATTATATAATTATTTTTTGTATAGTTTTATCCAATTCGGCATAGTTAACGCGCTCTAGCACTTCACAAGCCAAGTGAACTTTGGATATGGCTTTAAATTACTATCATTCATGATGGATTCACTAATATATGATATTGTTAATGTATTTCGGCTGCCTCACAATTACTTGGCATGTTGGGCCTTTTGTGCAATTGGGCCAGTACAATTCGAGTTTAAGTGAAACATGTTTTTGCCTCTTGAAAGTTGAGAATCTGCTCTCCACGTGGCTCTATTCTGACCCTTGGATTATGAATGTTGAGTTGGATTGATACGTGACTTGGTCTTGACTCTTGGATTTTGATGGGGGTTCCATTCTTCCAGACTCTTCATGTTTTCTCTCTTTTTCTGAGTGATAGTTAGGGTTTTCTCTTGTAAATCTGTAATCAATCTTTGTCGATTTCAATCTCTATTCTTTGTGAATATTTGATTGTTGTGTACAGTCATTAAGGGATTGAGGGTTGTGTGATAACGATCTGTAGGAGAGGCTAGAAAGAACTCGAAAAAACTGATGGTTTCTTCGTACATTCTGTATTGCTTCTTTATTTTTCTTAGTGGATCTAGAGTTATATCTCATTGCAGATGCTCAATGGGTGATTAGGTCGCAAGACTGAATACCCGGTCCCTTGGGGTGAAAAATCCTTTGTGTTCTGATTTTCTTTAATTTTCTACAATTTTGTGGTTGTTGCAAACTTCGATATTTAGAATAAGTCATTTCGGGGCCTAAGAGATATGATAACAACTCGAATAATAATAAATAACTAGTCTTGTGTCAGTTCTTCATATAAGAACCAATCATTTGATTCCCTTACTCATTGGTATCTATTAGCAAAGTTACACATCTAGCAATTAGTTTTCTCCCTATGGGAGAAGCTTAGAGAAGAGCCTCATTAGGTCATTCAAAAACTTGAGGCCAGACAGGGCCCAAGTTCTGGAATACTTCTTAGTCCGTATTGCAAATTTGGAAATTGGAGAATCCGGAAAAGGCAAGATCCAGCCCATTGATGAATGGTCAATGATTTATAAAATAAAATAAAATAAAAAATTAAGTAGTCACATTTGTGACATCTAATAAATAATGTGACCTATAATTAAAATTAATTAGATCACAGTCACGTACCACAACAATTTAGAAGTCACGATCACACATTAAATCACAAATCATATAAGATTACAGTCATATAGCACAAAATTTTATGAATCACAATCATATATTAAGCCCCCGTCTGAGCCCCATTATTCCAATTTTTTGCCCTTTTTTTGCGTTGTGGCGTCTACATTGAATGAATTGTCAATAATTTTGAGACAAGAGTTAAGATACAGGTACAGGAATTTAAATTCCTATATCTACCCGACAACACACATCATAGGCGGGTCGGTGGGGGAGGTTTTTGACATTATTTTAATCATGTGGGGCCACTCCATGTGAGATAAATTTTAAATTCCTGTATAAATTCTGTGAGAATAATTGTGTACTCTTGGAATTATTCCTAATACAAACACCCATGGTTGACTGTTGGGAGTTGTTGTAGGTCCCAAAATCTGATTTCCTTGTTTACCCTTTAAATAAATAGTGGAGATTATTTAAAAGTTAAGGATTGACAAGCTTATTTGTGGAAATTGGTTTAAAAAATGAGGGTGTTTTTGACCTTTTGAATTTTAATGTTTTCTACAATAATTAAAATATCTCACCTTAAATGGGTAAAGAGGCGGGTACAAGACGGGAAATCACCGGGCAGTGCACCGGGGTGAGGGAGGTTGCCCCGAACCCGACCCACCCCACTGCCATCCCTAACATCTCATCACCCCACCCCAACAAAAAATCACAATTTCCTCACTATATACTCATCCAACTTTTCATTTCCATCTCCAATGAGGTGTGAATTTTAATAATTATAGATCATAAGAGAGAGAAACCGAAATCATATACTTTAAATTTGGAATCCAAATCTCGTAATTTGCAATTGAAATCATGACAAACTACCACGCTATGTGCTCCCGATACTCACGTCGACTGACTTTTCACTAGTCTCTAACTAGTTTTGGACATACACAACTATGTCGACGTCACCATTTGTACTTCTTGATTGCAATCGAAAAATGTGGTACATATTCTGATACCATTGTTATAGATCTTAGGCCATTTCCAGTACTGCACCAAAATTTGCATCATTTTACACCAAATTTTGCACAAAACTAAAATTTATCTCCAACCATTACACCAAAAGTTACAGTAAACGAATAGCATTTTATCATTTTCTTATCTTTTTTTATTCTTAGTAATTTATTTATTCGAAATATTATCTATTTATTTATTTCTCTTCCATGTTACTAAGCTATGCACTTGTTTTTATGTATTGTTTTCTTTAAATAAAACTATATTAATATAGGTATGTGGTTGTCGTAATATATTTTGTGTTAACTATAAATAATCGTGTTTATTATATTTTAANTTTTGGTGCATTTTGGTGTTTTGGTATCTCCATTGGAGATGCCATTAAGAAAGCCAAACCTCAAAAGTTAGCTATTGAAGCTGGATGGTCCAAATCTATATAAATTGCATATCGAATGCCCATGCTTTCAATATAAGATCTAAGTCCTATAACTTGTAATGAGAACTATGACACTTCATTCCGTTTGGTTGTAGAATACAGTTTGAATTTTGTATCATATTTTGATGGAAGAAGTGAAAATTAAGCAGAGAGGACGAGATTGGTCGGAGGAGCTTGACTCAGTGATTGGTTTGTCGGACGTTAATAGGTTTGAGGATTTATTGGACTGTTTAGGTGACGAGGACTCGTTATTCTGCACAACGAGGGATCTTGACTATTTTATGAAGAGTTTTGAAGAGGAAATTATGGGTTAACCTTTACTAACAGTGGATTTGAAGTCAAGTTCTGATGAGTCTCAACCAAATCTGGTGCATTGAATTGTGGCTTCTGATAACAAGCTTGGGCTTCCTCCATCTCCGGAAGGTGTTTGGAGTGAGGAGAAAATTGAGTGGGCAGAGTGAACTCTGACTTGTCCGAAATTGATAGTGAGTTAGGGAAATTTTCGAGTTATACTCGTATGAGTTTGGTTTCTATGGAACAGAGACCTATACTAATAATAGTTACGATGAAAATGTGGTGCTAGATGAATTATTTGACTATTCAGTTGTGGGTTTCGGGTTTAATGAGTGTACTGTGGAGTGTTGATTGCAGCAACAACAGGGATGGACATTGGCAGGTCGTGGAAGTTGGTTTTGTATAGAAACCAATTAATTACAGGGTAATTAGCG
>OU503038.1:27253024-27306663 GCA_912172775.2 Fraxinus pennsylvanica
CCTTCGTCCCGTCGTTTCAGCAATCGATTTGGTTGGGATTTCGCCGCTGTTGATCGATGTACAGGGACGGTGGGTGAGTGAGAGAGTTGAGAGAGAGGGAGAACGTTCAGTGAGGGTGAGAGTGAGAGTGAAAGGGAGCCCATTTCGCGTGTTTTGGGTTTTGGGCCTATTTGTGTTACCATTTTACAAAACAACGTTTTTGTTGTTTTCCGTTTTCAGTTATACTTTTTTTTCCATTTTGAAAATAAGATAAAGAACTCGTTTTCGTTGTTTTGAGAAATTAAAAATAGAAAATGGATGGAAAACGACAAAGAGAACAGGGCATTAAACTTTCTCATTTAGGGTGTGTTTAGTACCCATTAAAATTTTCATTTTCATTCTTCTACTCATTTTCAACCACACAATCTTCATTAAAATAATATTTTCCATCACATCAATAATTTTTCCTTCTTTTTCAACCACACATTCTCCATCAATCTACTATTCCATAATACATTTTTCCAAAATAATGTGACTCAAACACCAACATTATTATTGACAAGATGTTTTAAACAAAAAAACCAAAATATAATATTGTTTTAAACTTCTAATCCTTTCTTTCTTTCTTCGCCTTTTTTTTTTTGGGAATTTTGGTTCTGTATTTTCATTAAATTCTTTGCTGCATAAGTATTGAATTAAAGGGAAAAAAGTTGTATTGATTTCACTTTAATGAAATTTTATTATTGTTGTTCAACTAAATTAAAGTCATTGCAAGAAATGAATGAAGAGGGTAGGATTTCAGGTAATGTTGATCTTCTAATTTCTGATGTAAGACCCTCCTACTGGTTGGATGCTTGTGAGGACATCTCCTGCAATGATCTCATCAACGATTTCGATACAACTTTTGAATTTGTTATTCCCATGTAGTAAGGATGGCTACATCAATTATTTTTTCCTTGTTGGAATCGATTAGATTCTTGACAACATTAAGAATGGTGTTGATTTCTTGGAAGCATCCACACAATACAGTTTAGTTGATAATTACAAGTGCTTTTACATTAAACATGCCACTAGCATCAACAGTTGAGGCAATAGACGAGTGGGTTTGTGGTAGTAATGGTGGTGGTGGTATCATGGAAAGGGTTGACCATCGATGGGGTTTAGGAAAGAGATCGATCTAAGGATGAAACTCTTTTTATTTTTTATTTTTTTATTTTTCTATTTTACTCTTTTCTTTTGCCTTGAAAATTTTGAGGCAGATTGTCTTTTTGACGTCGTTTGTAGAGCACGTCTACTTAACAGAAGAAATGGATGCAATGTGATAGAAAGAACCTTTTGCGCAAAAAATAATCGATATAAGGATCCAAATGCTAAAAAGTGACACAACATGGACAGCTTGCACAATGAAGACAAAAGATATGAACGTTTTTTGTAAATTATACTAAATATTTTTAGTAAACTTGTATTCACACATCTTTAGTGTCTTGTCAAAAGTTCTTCGTCACTCTTACTTGAATGTTGTCTCTTAGATGGCCACAAATGATCGTATCGACACTTTATATACTTAATTATTGTTAGAATTTATAGTGGAGATTAATCATATCCAATGGTCTAGATTAACTGTCTAGAATTCTAAAGAATAATGTATCGTTCTAGAATTCTTTACATACTTCCATCTTCTTCTTATTTTGGGTGTTTATGTGTGAGACAGTACAGATGTATGTGGTAGCTGTGATGGTGATGTACCAATGGGTTTTACAAGTTGTGGTGGTCGTGTCTACAATGATGCTATAATATTGAATTTTACAAGTGGTAGGATCGACATTGTTGGTGTAACAATGAATATTACAAGTAGTGGTCGCATCACATCGACTGTGAAAATAGGCGACAAATATGTGTAACACAATGTGTTACAAATGATGACGGTGATAGAAACAGGATCGTGAAATATGTGCAACATAATTTTATAAAATATAACACACTATGTAACAATTTTACAGAGTGTAACACTATGTGTTACTAAATTTATTGTAAAACAATTAAAATAAAAAAAAAAGTTTAAAAGTAATTGTGAAATTAGTAATATTTTAAAGGTTACTTATGAATTGTTCCCTCAAAACTGTTGTTCATACCACGAGGTCTAATTCCATATATTTGGGGCAACGTATCCTTTACCTTTTATTTTATTGTTCATTTATTTTTGGCATCAACTATGGCTTCTCAATTTCATCCAAGTATATCTGAAGCCCGAAGGAAACAAGTATATTCATTAAATGGTTTTATGTTTTAGTAAGTATTTCCATATTCATGGGTATATTTAACACACTGTAATCTTGATTCAGGTGGAAGAGTAAAAAGAATTCATCTCCAGGATAAGGATGGCAAAAGAAAATCCATTCAATCCGATATTCGCGAGCCCCGAATGAGGAAGGGATTGCCCGCCTGACGGGGTGAACTGGATGGGGACGGGGCAGTGGTCATTGCCCTGAAACGGGTAAGGGATGGGTACATGAAATATAGTCCCGGCCCCCTATTCATGCTCGTTTAAAGTTAATTTCAAATTTACGTTTTTTATTAAACAAAAATTAAAGAATTATCATCATTTTTAAAGAGAACATGCGTTGTTCTTAACAAATTGGAAAAAAGGTAATAATATTTGTTAACTAAAAACATAAAAAAATAAAATCAAAATAAAATATAAAAAAAAACAAAAAAATGAAAAGGACGATAAATGGGACAGGGCCCCGGCCCGCCCATCTCGCTTTAATTAGGTGTGGGAACGAGATAAGATGACAAAAATATCTGATGAAACGGGGATAGAAATGACAGACCCATTTCATACCCGTCATATTGTTACTCCTACTCTAAAATGGGTGATCTTGAGAGGTTTGAACTCCAAAAAGAAAAAAATAATAAAAAAGGGGTATTGACTGGTTTCTATGCAAGAATTGCTACTGATGGGAAATATATTTCAACTTGGATTGTTGATAATGTTGAGGGATGAGTCATTTACAATTTTACATCTACCTATATTATTGACTAGAATGTGAGTCACGTTGGTTGAACATGCCTACAATTTTGTAGGTAGAATTCTCCATTTTCTCAAAAATGCGTTTTTCTAAAATTCATTTTCAATCACGTATTTTTTCATAAAATAATATTATACGTAAATTCAATTTTTATTTTTTCATTTCTCAATCGCATATTCTCCAAACAATCACTATTTCAGAACACATTTTTCCTCAATCTCATTTTAATGGAGTCCAAATGGGGATATAATATCAACATTGGTTTTACATCACATGACCATGAGTTTGCTTTGAAGTATATCACTTCCGATATGTGTTGTAACATCGTACAATGAAAAAATTTCAGCTATGATGAGAAAGCATATGCTGCTGAAGGTACTATGATAAATTCATCTAGTTCAATATTGGGACTTGACATTAATGTTCTATCTAGCATCTTCTGGAGGGTCATTGAAAGGCTTGTAAAGATTGAAATGGGAAGAAGGGATATTTTCCATGAATCATGTTGCAGTGACATAATTTTTGAAACAATGATTGATATAATGCCACATGACACTTGACATAATACCACATGACATTTTATCATTAAACTTTAGTTTTTTCATCCAATCACAAATTATCAACTAACATTATGTCACTCCATTTGTCAATCATTTATGTCAGTGACATAACCCATTTTCCATATATCAATATATAGAAGACCGCCTTTTTTATAACATGTCTTTGTCTTACTCTCCGAAGGTTCCCATTTGGTTTAGCCCATAAATTGATTTTTGTTGTCATAAATTATCCTTTGGTTAAAGCAAAAATTTAAAATTTGCCTGAATTAAATTTGTTATTTGTCACTTTGTATGAAATGTAAAACAAACACTTTTTATAATTTTAAGTGAAAAATCATATATTCCCTTTTTGCCTTTCTATTGTACTATTTGGGAAGTTCGGAATTCTCATGAGATTAAACAAATCCAAAATGAAGGAAATATCAAGTTAAGGGGGGAAAAAAATGGTAGATTAAGTCTATTATTTTACTCTTGTTTTTATCCAAATTTTGGTACTCTACTCTATTGAGCAACATTTCAAGGCTGGTTGCTAATGCGAAAATGGTTATATCCGAGCTGTTTCCTCACTGGACACGAGTCTAGTTCTCTTCAACTCACTCACCAGCTGAGCATATTTTTGGGACGTACCACTTTTTTCCGTTCTCTTTCTTGAGATTGGTGGTTTGTAAATTGTAATATAAAATATTCACAACACGACTGCAAAATCACATGCAACGGACATGTTACATACTAGTTTGATTAAAGGAAAGATTGGGAATTTGAATAAAGCAAGAACTTGATCATCCTAAACAAAAATTTTGAAATATAATTCAACAATATTTGGCAAAACTTTGACATTCTTGCAAGAGAAATTGGTAACCACCCCATAAAAAATTAAAAAAAAAAATGTACATCACATAGTCCAGGAATCTTTGATACAATAGTCCAACGGACATATTTTCAACCTTAGAAAGCTGGAAACCCATGAAAAATAATAAAAATATTGGGATGTCTGAATGGTCGAGTAAAGCAGTCAATGTGATACCAGTCTAATGAACTTGCTTCCACTATCAAAACAGCTCATGTTCATTGGATAGCACACCTTTGAATCAACCTGATTTCAATCTCAAACCCAATCTGTATATCATTTTAAAATAAAAATCCAGATCGAATTTTGAATGCGTCCATTATCACGACATTATACTATTAAAGATAAATTATCAATATTGCTTAATTCTAGTTGAATCATTCGTCACGCTCGACCAGTTCTACTGCCTTTCTAGCAGAGAGGTTTGGTTCAGGATCTAGCGACGTCCTGAAGTTTTTGTTCTAATAATTGTGCTTTATTATAATCATTTATGATCTTTGAAATCATTAGAGACGCCGACGTTAAGGAAAAAAAGACCTGATATAACAAGTAAACACACTTATCAGTAACTTCATGTTACCAAAACAACAAAAACGAGAATCACATTTCGGGTTCCTAAAAAAACCTGATAACATCAATTTAATATACTGTAGTAAAATTGTATTACATCAAAGAAACCATTTTAAATGCACAGTGTGGCTAAGATTTTACATTAGCATTACCACTTCTATATGATCTCCACGCATGCAGAGAAACCTTTCCCACTACCAACCCAACTATCAAATTCTTGCCACTCTGGACCAAACGTTAAGGTTAAATCAATCAGCTAAAGCTAATCTACAAGAGAATCTGTGCAACCTAATCAGAAAATTGTACCCGTAAACTAAGCTAGGTGGTGGTTTTACACAGTATATGATATAGGTAAATTTAAGTTGCTGTAGGCATGAAGGTGTCGTCCTCCAACAAAGCTTGAAGTTCGATTAGATCATCATCAACATCGACATCTTGATTGTTCAAGACCCTATCATACTTGGCCTGCAGAGAAAATCAAGAAGATCAAATCAAATTTCACATATACATTGAGAAGCAATAAAAATTCTACTTTTAGCAAAATAGTTGGTCATTAAGCTAACAGTGCAAAATGTCTAGACATAATTTTGGTCAAATGTTAAAAGTGTTTATTCTCAAAACATGACCATAAATATCACAATTATTCGGATTTCATAAGATAATTGTTGCTGACAAGAAACCCTCATCAATGCGTGCTCATGGGCAGTACTTATGGGAAAAAGGCAGTCAATTTCCCAGCATTTAGGTCAAGTGGTTCACCTGATACCCTCCAGGGCAGTCTTTTGCTACAGGACGTCACAGCCTTGATGAGGGGTAATTAAAAATATTTAAAATACCGTGTGTGTGGGGGTGGGGGGGGGGGGGGGGGGGGGAGATGGGATTCAGAAGAAAGACGTCAGGAATGTAAAGTGTAATGTGGCCCCTAAGTGCACCATTCTATCAGCCAATGCCATATCCCAAATGTTATATGTTTTGCTGCATCAAGTAAACCCCCATGTACAGTCCAAATATCACTTGCACATCACGGGCAGTCAAGTATCGAGGTCAAAGTAATGTAACACCCTATGTTCAAATTTTCATCACCATATGGATGGTTGCACAAAATTCCACGTCACGTTTCGGGTCTACTAGGGTGATTCTAGACGGGTTGTGACAATTGGTATCAGAGCTAATTCTAATTTCTAGCCCTTTCACTAATCTTGATTATCATAATTACCTTCATCCCATACATAAAAACAATTCCTTTTTCCAATCTAGTGAAAACTAGTAACCATAAGTCAACCAATTTAATTTTCATCTTATTCCATAAATTCATACTTGAAAGCTAAATCCTCAAGTTTAAATTGTATCAATCTTAAACCCTCAAGTATCGTCAATTGTAAAATAAACCCCAATAAAATGATTTATCTAAAGTTTCCAAACAAGGATGCAAGAGTTATTATCACTTTCAGAAAAAGAAGATGCTCATTGAGAACTGATAATCTATAAAATAGGTCTACCTTCGTTTCCTGCATTTCTGAGACAACATTGAGCAATCTGTGGTATTGATCTCTAGCCTCTGGGTACTGAACCATGGATTTCACTCTAGCAAGGGCCTTCTGCAATCTTTCCTCTGTTTGCTTTCTACCTTCTTTTAAGAAATCATACTCATCCTCCTTTGGTTCTGTTACTTGCATGCTAGTACCTGAAGCAAGTGCTTCAGGTTTAAATGAACTCAATCCTCTTCCTTTCCTTCGCCAGCGCAAAATGACCTTATCCAATATTCCTACCGACCAGATTATTTTTCTGTAGTTTTTCCGTACCTGGTGTCCTCTCACATGGGCCTTTTACCAGGAAAGCCAAAATTCAGAATTTAGGAATTGAAAACATTATGGAGATTAAACAACCGAAATATATAAGATATATAAACAAGTTCTTCTTGATAACATATGAGACAGGGCAATAACCTGAATTTTAATAATTCGCTGTCGAATTAACAAATACTCCTTTCTGCCTTTCCAGCTGCGGAATTTATTTTGTATCGATATTGCAGCAGCATGCATTGGTTCATCATGCCGCCCTGCTTTCTTTCCCTTTACAGCTAGAAGTGAAAGCACACGCTCATCTGACATTCCAAATTCACCACGCCCATACTCTTTAATCTGCTTTCTCTGAAATGACTGTACTCTGAAGACTTGATGAATGCGAGCTGCAGCTTGAGTTGCATTACGAACGGCAGCCAATGACTCCTTCAATGAAAGGCCATGGGGCAAGTCGTCATAACCAACTAAAGTTGCAGTGCGCTCGGAAACTGTTTCTACAGCTTTTTCTGCATTATCACCCTCCTTCGATTCCTTCAATGTAAGTGAAAAAAGGTGGTCTCTCAAGGCAGACTCTGCAAGATAACCGGCAATTCCTTTGTGTCCATCACAGGATGCCAAGTCTGCAGGAGTTCTTCCGGAAGGATATTTGGGGGTGGGGTCCGTCAATGCTCCAGGAGCTGCACCTATAGAGACGAGGAAAGCCACCATGTGCTCTCTAATATTGAAATTGTTGGAGCAAAAAGACCCCGGAGCAAAAGACAGATAAGGTATGTCAACAGATATAAGTGGAATTAAAATATCAAGGATTAAAATTAGCAGACAGAAAACCTCAGAACTGTTTTATACTTGCTAAACACAAAACATTATGACCTTTTAAACATTTATAATAAGAACACTCAATTTTATACACGCACACAACATAATTTATATAAAATAAGCACACATGTCGAAAGAGAAAAAAAAAAGTTATGGAAGCAAGGAACCCCATGTAAAACACTAATTAAAGTAAAAATCCCATGGCTCTACCTGCCATAATATGCTGCCCAGTGAAGTGCAGTCCATCCATTTGCATCCCGAAAATTGACACTAACACCTGCAGCTATTGTCGGTTGTATGGCCCAGTCGTAACCTAGAGCTGCCGCAAAATGCAGCACACCTTGACCCTCCTCATCTAAAATATTAGGGCCTTTCCCACCTTCAGCAACTTTCTGGAGAAGCCAGTAATACAACTTCTCCTTTAAAAGCTTTTGCAATAGACGGTCTTGTACCCTGTCAGCAGAAAATTCATCCTGCATAGTGAGATTTAACATTTGTTCCCACTCAGTGTCATCTTTCAGCAATGAACTGATTTTACAGCACAAATCATTTTCTGCCGACCCCTTCTGGATAGAAGTTTGGACAGATCCAAGAGACAATAATTTCCCAAATCTCTTATGAAGAACAGTTTCACCAGAGATGACACTTCCTGCATCTGCAATATCTACATCTCGAACATCAGTAGTCCGGAATTCAAATTCCCGTACTTCACTGCATGCTAGCCTATTAGAACATGTCACATAAAACGGAACCCTTCCAGTCTTGTTTGAGAGTATGCAGCAGCAAAGAACACCATCTGCTATAATCTCTACTGGAACTTCCAGTTCACCAAACATGCAGGCCCATTTATACTTCTCCACCTCTTTATGACTCAAGAATTTTCCCATAATAACCACCTGATCATGAAACACAAGAAAGAATATAACACCCTCTTATATTGTGAAGTAAAACTGCAGTAAGAGCTCATAAATATGAGCGACTGAATCAGTCTTAGACTAGAGCATTTGATATAATTTACCTTAATTTCTGACCCAGCATACGCCCAGTTCGGTGAGAACTCATCTATGCTAAAGAGCTGGTCTTGGGAGAGAGAGGGGCCAAGTATATAGTTGTCCAATGGCACTTGAGCAGAAATACCAGAATCATCACCTCCATCTTCAATTCCAACTGTCTCCCAGTAGGCCCCTGAACCTGGTTGCTTATGTGACTCAGTAACATCTCCGAGTTCTTTACTCATCCAACGGTCAAAGCTGTCAAGCTTTTTCAGGCCTTCTTTTAGAAGACCGTCTAAGTAAGGTTGTCTCAAGGCTGGGTAATTGGCATTGTCCTCCACATTCAGGTGGCCATTAGACTCTGATTTCAGGTCACTTCCAAATTCATCATACACATCCTGCTTTTGATAATCAGTATGCAGTGGGTGTTTACTTTGATTGGCTCGTTGTGTATTGCAAGAACCAATGGAGTTGTACAGCTCCTCATTATTAACATTATGTATCTCGCTGTATGGATCGTATCTAGAATTCTCAGGCAATTTCTGATCCATGGACCACTTCAATACATGTAAAAAATCACATTCAGAAGTCTGGTTAATTTCAAAGTGGAAAGAAACCGTTTTGAACTGTGTATAAGATGTACAGAAGCTTGACTTCACAACATGATATATCACTTCATTATTGATTGACAAGGAAAAATACAAGTCTTTCCAGCTGCAATTAATCAAATAACTGAAAATTACCGGATTTTATGATTAAAGCAATGTTTGAACTAAATTCAAAAACTTCCACTAGATAGTGAGAAAATTGCTGAGACAACTTTAAAAACTAAAATATCATAGTAAAAAACTTTCCTTCAGATCTAGTGCTTCAACTATTTCTTCAGGAAAATAAGTTTTTAAACATGACTTTAAACTTCTAAAGACCACAGAAAAAGCTACCATATTTTGGAACCACCGTAGCAAGATAAACCTATTAAATCCATCCTAACAATAAACCTATAGAACTCCTATGTCATTCTCAAGTTCCAACATCAAACACCCCCATGTCAAATAGGATTGAAGCCTGTGGATAGAGCGATCTAGTCTCCTGAAGCTATAATGTTTACATCTGCTGGCTATGCTATCAGTTATGGTGTATAGAAAATGTAACAGTAATGTCAATCTGTACCTGCCACTCTTCCAAGCCATTGGAATGGCTTCCAAACTCCTCATGCCTGTTACCAATGGCACCAGAAACAACTTGCCCAAGCAATTCATTTTCTTGTCCAAGCATCATGCCCATCGAACTTTGGGCCGGCTGAAAATTGAGAGCTTGGTAGCCATCACTACCGCATTCAACAACATTTTCCCAAACTTGGTTATCAAGGTCATGGCGGGGTTCATACGTTAAACCATTATCCATGAAGTCTTTATTATTTTCCATTTGAGTAATTGATTCAAAACTTGCACCGGTACTAGCTGAGAATTGGCCTTGATAATTATCTGCAGAAATACTCAATCATTACCAATATAAAATCAATTTGATAATGTAAAAGTACAAACATAATAGTCCGCCGTCATAATTGGATGAATATCTTACTTTTACTATCACAGTCAAATAGATGGTTTATGGTGCATACATGGGCATTAGTTTTTTATTTATTAATCTGCAAACTCACACAGTAATAAAACTTAAATACTCCTTTTTTTCCTTTTTTCAACTAAATGAGTCGCAGTCCCAATACACTTGGAGTCAACTATATGAATGCATTTTTGGAAATAAGTTTGATATCCACCACTACATCGTTCGCTATGTAAAATTTTTTAACTAATGTGTAAAAAATTATATGGGTACAGAAATGGCCCAATTAACCATGAAAGTGGAATCATCTAAAGATTAATTAAGATCAAAGGAATAGACACTACGATGGAGAAAAAGGATGATGAAACAATACCTGATATAGGGACCTCACAATGAGGAATTGAACCATCTCTCATCTTCTGTACCACGGGTTGCTGTACCTTGTCAAAAGACTGGAATCCAGGACTTTGGTGATGACAATACACTGCAGATACAATTTTTTTTAGTGATGACTATGAAAAGAAATTATTTCTGATAGAAACTCATTACAGAGAATTAAAAAGAACTGTGAAATCTTCAATGCAGCTTCATGGATTGTCACATTGGACTGTTTAAAAGAGATAAATGCCCAGCAAGGAAACCTGATTCAGCATCTTCAAATTCTGAAGCCTGAGAGCTGTTAAGGCTAGCTGAATCCGTAACTTGTGAGGTTCCTTTATTGCTATATTGTCGGTAATCTGAAGATACAGAAATGTCCAGCTCAGAATTGTGTATATCTTCTCTTGTTTTTTGGTGATCAGGAATAACTTCCATGATGCGACTGAGATTTGTTCTGTTTCCCTGCAAGGAAACAAATATTACAGGATGTTTATAAACATTGCAGCCCCCAAAAATACCAAGGACGCCATATACTAATATTCTGAGAAAAATATGTACATGAAGACCCAGATTCAAGTCAAGGCCATGAATGCCTTCACAAAACCCAACATAATTTTTAGATTATAAGATTCACATAAATTAGTTCAAAGAAGAGATTTTGAGGATATATTAACTTTCTTGCACTTTAAGCCAAGAGATGATTGCATAAAGATCAACTTTTAACATGTGCATCTGATGAGGCAGAAAGGATAATTACCTTTACCTCCCGGTAGTGAACAAGAACTATGTGAGACAACTCCCTGAAGCAGAAACAGCAATTAAAAGAAATCAGACTCCTCCAAATAAGAAGAAAATAAGTAGAAATGGTGAAAATTTGAACCAAAGTACTATGCTTCTATAAGGCCACTTTCTTCATTGTCCTAATCTAGTAGACAGCGCAATTATAGTACTTCACTACATCCAGTTGCCAGACAAATTTAACGGTAAGCAAATGCACGTATGTGATCAACAATCCCTAACTTAGTGCTTGTTTAGGAGAAATTATTAGGATTGTAAGCAAAAACTGTCAAATATGCAAACCAAACCGAAGGTTTTCCTGTATCAGAGGTCCAAGAGCCCTTCAACTGTGTCCCTCTGCAATTTCTACAGTATGGGTAGTTCAACCATCTTAATGATTCATCCTACTTTGAGAATGTTGTTAGACTTAATTTCGGCAGTAAAGTCCATTGATTTGGAATAAAATCTAATCCAAATCAAACTGCTACTACAATTAATCTGAAGAGAAAAATATATCAATTTAATTGACAGTACATCAAAGGTACTGATATCCTAGATAATAGCTCATTTATATAGGCCATAAAGTACAAGAACAAAAGAAATAAACTAATCAACCATGGGTCATTAAATTGGAAAACAACCAAAACAAAGAGAATTTTCAAAATAAGGAAAATACAGTAAAATAAAGATTCCAATATCAATAAGCTACAACAAATGGTAGATCAGCTGTTAATTTTAGTCCATCCACAAGATAAAGAAAAGAAGTCAGTACCTGTGGACATTTATTTGGAGATATTTTAACCATAGAGGATTAAACAATTTCCCCCAGTCAACACTTAAATTGTTTGAAATATCAATGATTTAGTAAATGGCAGAAAATTGCCAAACTAACTGAACTGGACAACTTTAGAAAGTTAGACAAGTAAATTCTAATCATTGGATGTTCAGCAGTCCTCTTGACAGAAATATCGAGATCAGGAAAGCGTGAGGATGAGAAGCAGAAGAATTACTTGATTAGTTGATTTGTTATGTGTTTCTCTCCAGAACAAAGTTATCAACTCTGACAGTCACAAATTGATAGTAGTGATTTTTTCACATTAAGAAACTTAATAGAACCAAACGTACTCTTCAAGCATCCAATAGCTGCGCCTTTGAAAATTTTGGTCCTCTTCCCCATGGGCATAGTAGCAATGTAATACATCAACACTTCCAGCCTGAAAAGATATATGCTTCTAGATATATCATTTTTGGAAGCATCAACATAATTTACAAGAAGAATCACTTCTTATATCTGATTTAGCTTCTAGTTTTTAAAACAGTTTTTATCTGTATAGTTAGAAAAGTCATCACTTCTAAAGAAACTTTTTAGGTTCTTACCAGTAAAATGAAAGATCATAAACAAGGCAACATCAGTTGGCACCTACCTTGAGCCTTTCATGAGCCTCCTTCACTGTTTTTCCATCTCTCTTCTTCCTCCAGTTATGGCCATCTTTTCGGAAGTATCTCAGCACTTTACGGTCAAAAAGAAAGAGCGAACCACCTGAATGGTACATGATATCAGAATAAAATGTAATAAAATCAGAATCAACTAGAAAGAAAAAATAATGAAAAAGTTGTCACAAAGCCATTTTCTCATTTGAAGAAAAACATATACAGGACTGAATGAAGACTGACATCTTTCAACAATGTTTTGCAGTTATATATCCACTGATCGTATACAAACACAAACAGCAGACAGAGAGGTGCATCTGACAGAAAAGAGGTCATAAGTTATTGAGTCTAGTTACTCAATATATGGCAACACTGCAAAGAGAACAAATAAGAAGAGAACCACTACACCTACTAGAGTATGAGCAGATATTGAACTAAGCTGCTCAGAAAAATGCGATATTGAATAAATTGAATTAACGGTCTTTCAATTTTTTGACTTCAAATTTCATCATGTATGATAATTTCATTGCAAATCTACCCAACACCATATTTTCATGTCATGCAAAATAATTAGATCATGGGTTCGTGAATAAAAGGCCAGAATGTCAATTAATTTGAATCCAATTAACCTTCAAAATTAAGTATCCTACTAACTACTGGAATTAAAAAGAACTGGTATAAGTATATAGCACACGTGACAACTAAAAGTTACAAGTACAAAAGGCAAAAGGGACATGTCATTGCATGTGTCTGTGTGTTAACCATGTTTGTCAGCTGAGACAAGTCACCTCAAACTGACCACTATTAAGTTAACAGGGTCATTAAAATCTTACTTGGGGGTCTATTAGGAGGCTCTGAAGAAAGGCAAAATTTTTTGTAATTTCGAAGAATTTCGCAAATCTCAGCAGGCCGCAGCCACCGATGCTGTGCTTCCAAAAGTATCTGATCAATATCTGCATTAAACAAGCAACTCAGTTAATTGATAAAGACATAAGTTTTCTTGCAGAGAGAGAGAGAATTTCAAGACAGTAAAGAATGTAGAAGGCATCATTTTACAACTTACCAGTTTATCCATTTTAAAGGCAAATCCTTACTCCCTTGTGATACACGACAAAAACAGTACTCAGAGAGGTCAGGTTTTTTAGCCCTATCTATTAACTGTTTCCAATTATCATGAAATTCTTTATATCCCTTAAATGTTTCATCCTCAATATGATGATTTTGGAAAAGATTCGCTCTTTTCTAGCTCTCCCTACAAAAGCAAGCAAATACCGAAGGCATTTTAAAGAATGCTTTGTTCAATAGTGGTGTCTAGCTATGTAGTGCTACAATATACATAAAGTGGAGCTCGAGTTAGACAGGGAAATTGACATCTAACATGAGGCCATTGAAAAATTAAGAACTGTTTTTATCACAAATTAACGATCTAAGTGTAGCAAGTGAGCTACAAAGAGAACAGCTTCAGGTGTGTTGGCAAGTGGAGAATGAAAGCAAATAATAAGTTTTGCTATTGATGTAAGCATTATAACTAACTTAAAAGGGTTAATTTTGACAGACTGATTCATGAAAGAACTCTTTTACTCACCACGGAATATTTTCTGATTCCATTCAGGCGGATGCTATTGTATAAAATTGAATGTCGCAGACTAAACCTGGATCACAGTCTTATTCCTCACTAAAAAAACTCAAAATACATTTTCATTTTTTCAATAGATTTATTAATTTGGAAATTTTTTTCTGTTAAGGGATAGAATCTCACATCCAATAAAGATATAAACATAAACTAACTTATAAATGATTGGGTTACTCCTCTTAATAAGGTTGACCTTTTAAGATGGAACCCCAAATCTTAACATGGTATCAGAAATAATTAATCTCTAACGAGCAATTCGGTCCGATCAAGACTCCAAAAGTGAACATACGAATTTCAAAATTGATTTGCTCAAACGAGCCACCATCTTGTGGGGGCATATTAAGGGATAGAATCCCACGTCCAATAAAGATATAAACATAAACAAACTTATAAAGGATTGGTTACTCCTCTTAATAATGTTAACCTTTTGATATGGAACCCAAATCTTAACATTTTCTAACAGACTGGACAGTCCCCTTTCTCACTCTAAAACTGCACTTTTCGGAAATTTCATCTTATTATTGTTTTTGTTTTATGCTAATTATTTTCGCACCTGATTACTATTCCGTAAAAATAGATGAAGAGGATATGCCCTTTACCTCAGACAATTACTTTCACGTCAAGCATAGTCCTTGAGCTTGAGAATTTACAAAGACCACATGTGTCTACGTACCTTTATATAGACTTAGATATAAATAACTTGACTTGCTAAGATTTTAAGCTCAATTCAGCCAGAAAAAAATAAATCAAGAAAAGAAAATTTAACGGAATAAAAAAAAAAAAAAGTATGTAATAAACAGCTTATATGAAAGAAAAATCACCTAATTGAGCATTGAGCGCGTAACGCCAACTCTCCGCCATCTCTCGTCAATCGGATGCCGTTATTCAAATCCCGTTAATTCTTCAATGCTTACAAGATTTGTGTCTGCAACTCATTCATAGCAGATCAAAAATTAACTAAAAAGACTAAGAAATCAATCGATGCTCGCTGCTGATAATCCACTGATTCACTTAGCTTCTACAATCCAAAATCGAGTAGAAAAAACCAAAGCCTGACGGAATTGATCAGGATCAAGAACGGAAATCGTAGAAATAATCTAGAGCATCAAAGAGGAGAGAACGAAAAAGGTTCAAAGAGTGATAAATAGAAAAAGGGAAAGGGAAACTGAGGAAGTAACGATGAAGGTGAGAGTCTATTGGGGGTGGACGTGGAAATGGAAGACAGTTAACAAGTTCAGACGGTGACAGGTTACACATACCATGGACTGTGTGTGTCGTAAGAGTGTTGATTTTCTTACGTAATTAGTTCAACACGGATTGAATATTAAACTTAAGGTATTTTTTTTATTATTATTATTTCAAGGTATAGATTTTTTTAAAAAAATCAATTTTTAATTTATCCTGTTGTAGTCTCTTTGCTATTCGCTGTTTTTCTTCTCCTATTGGTTCACTTATATACAAAAATTCACAAGTTGAAGAAAATTATAAATTCATTTCTTTATGTTTATTCTCTTTCAAAATTTTAACGAAAATAAGAAAAACAAGTGAATATTTTCAAAAATTTATAATATATTAAATATCACATTAAGTGAAAATAATATTTTAGACGATTTTAATTCTACTGTAATTTAATTATTTCAATAATACTTTTCTTTTCGTTTTTCAATAGATAATAAATACTGCATTAATTTAGATTCAGTGAATTTTGACTAAATGAATTTTGGAGCTACAATTCAATTTATCATATATATAAATAAATGACTAGTCAACTTTCCTTCTATTTGTAATTGCCAATAAATCCAACATAATAATCTAATAGCATCATTTAGATCAATATCTATTATGATCAAATCTATGTAACCAACTAGCAAAATTAATGTCATTTACTTTAAACTAGTCAAAATTGAAAGTGCATTACACGTTATTCTAAATGTTTTATAAGTGATATAAAAGCAATGTTTGATACCAATTTGTTGGGAGGATTTTATGAGTTTCAAACGAACTAAAGAAAATAAAATTTAGAATATAAATTTAAGAGAAGAAAATTATACTCTCAAAATTCAACTTTTATAATTCAATTTTTTTGTGATAATGAAATACTACAAATGAGAAATATTTTTATTCTAGATTTGGTATATACGAATTAATTACTAATACATGAATTTAAACATTCATTAAAATTCGTAAATACATGACTAGAAATGAATTTATCTATAATAGTTCCAAATTCATGTAGATTAGATTCATTTAGTCAAAATTCATTGAATCTAAATTAATGTAGTATTTATTATATATTGAAAAACGAAAAGTAAGGTATTATTGAAATAATTGAATTGTAATAGAATTAAAATCGTCCAAAAAATAATTTTCTCTTGATATGATATTTAATATATTATAGATATAAATTAACATAAAATGACATTTAGTTTGACAATTTCACAAATATTGTCCATGTTTAGAGTCCGTTTTGTTAAACTCTTTTTAAATTCATTTTTCAGTCAGATATTTTATAAAATCCACAATTTTTAATCAATTTTTCAATAATATATTTCATCAATTTTTATTCAAAAAAAAAAAATCTGATTTTTAACTAAACCTATGTGGGTCATTAAGTCTTTTCGATTGCCTTGCTTTAATGGGTTGGCTTTGATAATGATTATGACTCTTAAAATGGAGCAATTTTCAATAGAGAAATAATAACTCTTAACTATAGACGTTGACCATTTCTCCCAATTAACGTAGATTTTTCATGTGATGCAAGAGTGGCTTGTTCTTTGGATCGCTCATTGTCTTGTACTGGCAATTAGCCTTTCTAAATAAATAGGGAGAAAATCGACAAACTTTGGTTTCAAAATTAGTGCATTTCCTATTTCCCATATCGTGCACGTTGACCCAGTCTTCTTAAGTCATTTTCCATCAGCATTTGACTTAAAAATGAAAATCAACGTCCAACTATGATATGTTTATCCTAACTAGAGCTATCTGATCCAAATCATTTTTTATAATGATTTTCTTTCTTTTTCCTCAATGCCCTTTTCTCTCTTTGTTTTATTTATTTTTAACTATTTTCAATTTATACAGGTGTCTTTAATTTTAACTATAAAATTCTCTATTATTGTTTAATTAATTCATTATATATTGAAACGTGTCATATTTATAAACAATGCAAAATGGAAAGGAAAAATAACTTGACCTTAAGGTGAGAGCAAAGGAATGTTTTAGAGGCGGATGAGAGCGAGAAGGTAGATAGTCATCATATGTGCAACCAATCGAAGCCAGCTAATTTTGCATCGAAAACTAGATATAATCAGTACAAAAGTACAGTTTATATTGAGAACACATTCCAAATAATCAGGCTTACAATTTTCTATAATGGAGCTTTCCGCGTTGAGGAGAATCTAATGTCGTTTGCCTACTAACTAATAAAATTGACTTTTTTACAAAAAATTCAAATGGGCAATTTGACCCGGCTATTTTGAAAAATCTCCCTACTAACTAATAAGCAGGGGCAGACCCAGTTATGCATGCACTGGACTTTGGGCTGTCCCAATTTTTTTCAACAGGCGAATACAAAAAAAAAAAATAAAAATAAATTCAAGTTGGGCCAATCTTTTGGCCCAGAATAGGAAAGAGCCTGAATCCCTGATACATTCACATACACCAACACGCCTCAGCCCCTGCCCTCTTCGTCCACGCCTCAGCCCCTGCATCGACGCCGACGCCGACGCCGGCCACTGCTGTCTGCATCCACAACCACGAGGCACAGACGCCCAGCCCAGCATCCAGCGTTCGTAATCCTCTGTAGTAGGTGAGTTTTCTAATTTCTATAATTTCAATTCCTATAATCGTATTCATCAATCATCTGGCATCTGCGATTCCGCTGTTGTCTATTGAGTATTGGCTGTCTATTGAGTATGGGCTGTAGATTGTAGACAGTAGAGTGTAGAGAAATTGCGGTGGCAGATGGGTGAGTTGGAGGAAAATGGAAAATTGCAATTGCAGTGGCATCGCTTATTGCAATTTCTATTTTCTATTGTGCTATTGGCTATTGCTATAAATTCCATCTGCTCACTGGCAACTGCTATAGACTATAGTGCTATTGTTGCTGGGAGGAAAGGGGGAAAATTATGTGGGCTGTGGCTAGACTGCTAGTGGCTGTGCCTGTTTAATTTGTTGGGGAAAATGAAGAACCAGTGGGCAGGGCCGCAGGGCAATGGCTGGGACATGGGAGGAAAGGGGGAAAATTTTGTGGGCACTGGGCTGGAAATTGTCTCTGTCTTTGGGCCTTTGGCTGTGGCTGTTTTGTCTTTATAAATAGCAGTAGCAGTTCAGTTGTCAGCAATTCAGTATCAACTTGAAGAAGCCTTCAGTAGCTATTACTTCAGACTTCAGAGGGTGAGTTCTTACTGGACTCCACTTTAAGAACTATCTTCATAAACTCATAGACAAAATAACTAATGGCAGCCGATGGTAGGTAGTACCTGAAAGGAGGATTATGAATTTAACATGATGTAACATAAGAAGATTGTATACTAAATACTCTACTGGGTATTTCAAGTGCAAAGAAAGGTGTTCTATGGATTATGGAGTTCTCGTCAGAATGCAGATCTATTGGGTATCATCTAGACCAAGAGGATATACTGCCTAGGTTAGAACTTAGAACAGGTGGAACACTGGAATTGCTTGTGATGTCAGTTATGCGATTCCTTTGATTCACTCAAAATAGTTATATATATTTTTCTACCATTTCTTCACTACAATATAAAAGAGGCGAAGAATTAGGCGCCACGTGTCGCGATTTCCCATCGTAGACATAATTCAGTCTTTTTTTTTCACCCATCAACGTTTCCCCCACACGTTTTGAATTTGACACGCAACTCCGTCTCCATTTTTCCACTCAACCAACCGTACCTCTTTACTCCTCCATTCCCCCACAATGACACATATCATGTAAAATTTCTCCTATCTTCTTCTTCTTCTTCCATCTTTTGAATTTTTTTCTCCCTACGTTCTTCTCTCTATATGCTGCTCTAATTTTGTCAATAAATTTTCGTTACTTTCTTGGACAATATTGATTTCTGTTAGGGAGCACAAAGATGATTAGATAGAATTAGAATTTATTACTTGTGGAAATTTTTTGTGTTGGGACAAAAATATTGGGGGGAGAGAGAGAGAGAGGATCACCTGGTTGTCCGGGGATTGAAATTTTGTCAAGTAGAAGCCCTGATTGGTTTTATGTTAATATATGTTTGTTATTGTTGAGAAATTAGTGTGTTTTTAATTATTTTTATAGATTTAACGAAATTAAGGCATTAGGGAGGGAGGGAGAGAATTGAAATTTTGTCAAATAGAAGCCCTGATTGGTTTTATGTTAATATATGTTTGTTATTGTTGAGAAATCAGTGTGTTTTTAATTATTTTTATAGATTTAACGAAATTAAGGCATTAGGGAGGGAGGGAGAGAGAGAGAGAGAGAATTGAAATTTTGTCAAATAGAAGCCCTGATTGGTTTTATGTTAATATATGTTTGTTATTGTTGAGAAATCAGTGTGTTTTTAATTATTTGTATAGACTGAGCGAAATTAAGGTGTTAGGGACTGTTCTTTTTTGCTCTATATTAATAACATTCTTGTCAGGAATGAGTCGATCACTTGAGACTTCCTCCCTTAAGAGGAAAAGACCTGAGATAGATCCATTGGGTCTTGTAGATGCTGAGCGTGCCATCATCAATGCAATCAAAAGTAAAAAAGATTTGGGAATTTGGGTGCGAGATATCAAACACGAGACAAAGCTCACCGATCATGTTGTCAACAAATCACTCAAGTCATTGTTGACTAGGAAATTGATAAAAGAGGTCGTGAATATCCAATACAAAGGGAAAAAACACTACATGGCAGTCGAGTTTGAACCCTCAAAGGAAATTAGCGGAGGCGTATGGTACGTTGATGGAAATCTTGACAAAGAACTCGTTAATGTATTGAAACAGTTGTGCTTACGGTGTATACGTGTTCAAAAGGTTGCTACTCTCGAGAGAGTTCACGAGGAATTGAAGAAGCAACGAGTCGTGACGTTCGAGATCTCTATCCAGCAAGTTTCTGAGATACTGAACTCAATGGTTTTAGACAATGAAATAATCGAGGTGAAGAGCACTGGCCTGGGGGAGTATTATTCCATTCCTATTGGAACAAGTTGTTACCGATTTGATAGCGGTGCCCTTGTAGCTAAGGGTTCGAAAGTGGGTGCTTTTGCTTCAATTCCATGCGGTGCTTGTTCTCGGATTAGTCTGTGTACACCCGATGGAATTATATCTCCTAGTACTTGTGTGTACTACACTAAATGGTTGAATATTGATTTTTGATGCGCCATGTGATCTGTCTTTATGAAGTTTGCTTTCAGCTGTACGTTACAGATTTTTAATTATATCTTTTGAGCTATTTTCATTTGGTGTATCAGTGTCCTCTAATGATTATATGCTTGTTAAAAAATATTCTCATTTTCTTTTACACGAGACATGAAGATCAAATCGGTCCATTCCAACCAAACTAGATTTGTATGCATTTGAGGGTGTCGACCGGTTCTATTGCAAAATGATCACGTAATACAATCCCTTTTGGTACAGCAGTCACTACCAAGCCAGAGCCATTTCTGATCGCTGTTCCAACTGCCACAAAGCCTCCACCATCCCTCATCGTGTGTATTAAGCTCGAGGCAGCCCGCTGGACTTCCCCTGCAAAATTTGATTCTGTCTACATTTGCGATCCAGCTCTGAAGCCCTGTAGTGATATCAACCAGAATCACCAGCTCCCTAGTCTGCATGCCATAGACTGCACAATTACGCTCGCCGTAGCTCCCAAAGAGCAATTGCTACATGACCCAACGCCTAAGTTGTGCATTTCTGAAAGTTTTATTAACGTGTAGTGGTGTCAAATTGGGCGGGCCTAACATGGCCCGCTCAGGATCAGCCCGTTAGAAATGGCCCATAAACCAAGTGAGTCGGACCAGTCGGTTCACGGGTCAATAGACGAAAACCCTAGGCTGATTCGATTTGCTTGTTTGGGCCCAATGGTTAACCGTTGAGCCCGTTTAATATTATTAAAATATAAATTAATTTTTTTTAAAAAAATGATTGAAAAATATAAAAATTAAAATTAAAAAATTGATAGACATGACAAGTCGATTAAAGACTTTTTGCCTTTTACATGTTATTATAAATTAAATTTTTTTTTAAATGATTGATGAATAAAAAAAATTAAAATTAAAAAACTAGTAGACATGACGAGTCAATTAACAACTTTTTGCCTTTTACATGTTATACAAAAGGCAACAGCAAATGGTAATATTGCTGTTGCCTTCTATACAAGAGGCAAATTTTTGTATTGCCTCTCGTATAAATACAAAAAGTGTATTGAATTGGTTGAGTTGTTGGCCGATCTTCGGACTTGACAATTTTTTTGTGGACCAATTTTACTTGGCACGAAAACCTTCATGGCCGATCCTTTAACACACGTGGACCATGCCGCTTTCATGTCTTGACGGCCGTGGGCCGTTCGAACCGTCCTGCACATTTTGACACCACTGTTAATGTGGGACGAAAAGACCACGGGTCTAGTGGATAAAGTATGGTGCACGTGTGCACTAGAATGCATGAAATGTGATGACTATCATATTCGAGACTTTTGGGAGTTCTAAAATTCTCATTATCTTACAATATGCGTGCAATATCTTAATGACATTATAATAATGTAACACCCTTAGATATTCGTTGTTGACACGACATACATTAATGATTTTCTTGCCATTTATCTACGTTACACAATACATAAGAATGACTAGTGTTATACCCTTTTGAATTGTACAGTTCATATCTTTAAATTGATCAACATCAAGACCTCTTAGTACTGGACTCGTACAATGAATATGGCGAACGTTCCGTACGATCAAATAATATGAACCTCCCACATGCTGATCTCCAAATAAATCTAAACAGCATAGTGAATTCTAAATCTATAATTCACCAACTTCAACCCATGTAACTATCGTAGCACATGTTAAATTAACAATCATAAACATATCCACTGCATAGCCATATTTGAAAATCACTCGTAAATCGGTTGTTGTTGGGGAAAAAATAATAATTTCCACCGAGCGCAGGAAACAAAATCACAAAAAACGAATCGGAAAGAGAAAAATACATTCTTTACAACTACAAGAAAAAAAAAGATTTTTATTGACTGAAAAAATCTCACAATATTTCAAATAATTCAATACAAACCCTATTTTATGATATAAACCATTGCCAGTACAATTTCTGATTCTGTAGCATTTCAAACAATTCAAAGGAGGGCTTTTAACCCTTGTTTGTTTGAGCAATTGAACTCCATTATTAAAAAAAAAAAAAATTAATTTTGAAATAGTAAGAAGAATTTTTGAGTAATTTTATTTTATGTGTGGTTAAAATTTAGGGTAATAACGATTTTTCCAAGTGGAAAATGATTTATCCGCTTGCTAATCGAATGAAATGTGTTATATTACATAAGTTTTTCCTTTACACTTTTTTTTTTTTTTTAAATTAAAATTTTTCTCCCTTATGAAATTAGTCCCAACCAACCATTTCTGATTTTTGATTAATTCATTAGTTTATCTTCTAGCCATCCCTCCGCTTTAAAGTCTTGTCGGTAATAAATTATAGAAAATTCAAAATAGTAATAAATTTCACCAACCCCAGTAAAATATACTAATTCCCAAAACAAAAGAGTAATGTTATTCATACTCAGTGATGATGAAAACACAGTCTATGTGGCTTTAAATAATAAGTTATTATTTAATTTCACCTATCATTTAATATCACATTAACGCCACGTATACTGTGTTTTCATCCCGAGTGGGATGAATAGCATTACTCAAACAAAATAATAATACAGAAGTGGGGTAGCACTGGTTATTAGACAAGCATCTTGAGGGCAAAACCGTCAAGCGAAAAAAACAAAAAAAAAACAGAAAATGTTTGTCGTAATGTCATGATCTGGATCTTCCCTAGCTAATTGCTGCTCCTCTTCGCGTTCAGCGCCTGCGGGCACGTGCGTACTCACTCAAACGAACCCCCGCGCACACAAATGTTACGTACACAACCGCACACCGCACGTGCATCGTATGTGATTACGAAATCAGAAATGCAGAAGAGAAAAATTAAAACGTGAATTATCTTTTTTCTCGTTGCTCATTGTTTCGACAATGGCGGTTAGTTATTGCTCTCTTTTGAAGTTCAACTCTGTGATTCAATTTCAAATTTAAAATTTTTTTTTTTCGGTGTATCGTCCGCTCGGCAGCGGATTGACGTCTGTGCTGATTGTATCGATTGGTTATTTGCTATTATTAATCTGAGATTTCTGAATTGAGTTGTTCTTCTGTAACTTTTTACCTTATATTTATCCGTTGACCAACATATCGGTAACATTCAAATTTCAAATACAGGAAGAAAGTTACTTCAGCATTTCTATTTGAATTAGAATAAAATTTACTTGTTCTTGGGAAACAGGAGGTAATTTTTGAGGGGTAACCGAATGGCTATCGGATTAATTTTTTTCTTCATTTCGAGAATGTGTAATTTCGTGTTAGAATTGCAATGATTTTATACTATGGTGAAAATTTCGATAGCACTATTCTTAATATAGAATCAAATCTTTTGCTGCAAAATCCTATATTTTGGCTGGATGCATATGAAGCCCAAAGAGGTAGTTAATAAGCTACAGTTCAGCATTCTATGTATGTGTGCTCTATGTTTCATTATCAGAGTTTATTAGATTTCTAAATCCATGATTTGATGTGCATATTTGTGTAGAGTAGGTTTGGAGAAACTAATAATTAATGGTGCATTTTTCCAGATTAGCCTTTAATGGTTAAAGTAAAAAATAATTACCTTTTTTACTTTTTTGTTCAAGAGGCCTTATATCTTTATCTCTACTTTAAGCTTAATAAAAATGGTCATAGTCTGTTTTCACTATTTTTATTGAAAAGGTGCATTCCAATTGACCAAATCGACCTCAATGGTCGACTTTTAAAAGGTAGATGGAATTTAGAGTGTGTTTGGTCGGGATTTTTGGGGGAAGAATTGATTTTTTAATAGTGATATGATGGGAAATGTGTGGTTGAAAAAGAAGAAAAAATTATTGATGTGATGGAAAATATTATTTTATTGAAGAATGTGTGGTTGAAAATGAGAATCTGTACCAAACAGGTTCTTAATAGGCTATTTTAGTGATATAATGGGAAATGTGTGGTTGAAAAAGAAGAAAAAAGTATTGATGTGATGAAAAATATTATTTTATTGAAGAATGTGTGGTTGAAAATGAGAATTGATTTACTGTAGAAAATGAGAATCTGTACCAAACAGGTTCTTAATAGGCTATTCGTAAAAAAATCTTTTAAGACTGGCTATTTTTCATTTTCCCACCCTGGATGTGGCCTCTCCAGCAAATTTTCTCTAATAATTAATGGAAAGTAACATAGAGTAGAATTCTAATTTCTTCTCTAATACAAACTTATTTAAGGTTTCCTTAATTTCCACTAAAGAAATGTTTTTATGGATTTTTTGGTTGTGTAAAAATTATTCTTCAACCATTTTTGGCATTTGTCAATGATTTTAAACCAAAAGCTTCTCCGTAAAATTTGAACACAAGGTTAATGAAACATGTGTCTAAGAAACATACTTTAATCTTATTCGGCAGATGATTTTGATTGATTAGCAAGTGTATTCACATTTCTAATATGAATGTTGGTTAGTAATATCTATGATTATCGAAGTATATTTCTCGATCCGGTCTCAATAGTTGTTTGCTAAATGATAGATGCTTTTATGACCAGAATCTGCTTTACTCCAATCTTTCATCTGCTCTCACGATTCTCCTTCCGAAGCTCCTGACCAGAACCTGCACAAAAGGGAAGAGATCTCCCCATTCCCCATAAGTATTATTATGTTCAAGATGAAAGGACAAAATTACGTGAAGTAAAATAATTTGTAGATCATAGCTTTTTGGACCCTTAATCATTGGTTCTCATTCACGAGAGATAAAATGAGATTTTGTTCAAGATGAAAGGAAGGAAATATGTGAAGTAAAATAACTGATAGATCATAGCTTTTTGGACCTGAACATATACCTTATATAGGGGAGTCTTTTGTATGGTCGAGTCTTTGATTTGCTTCACTTAAGTGATCCATGCGTAACTTTACATCGTTGACTGGTAAGTTTATTTCTGAATGTTGAGGATATTGCAACTAAAACTTACATAGTAGGGATGCACCAAATGCGACTTATTTTCAGTACTTCTAGTTTGACTGGTGATGTTCATCCCTGCTACAAGTTTGAATGTCCTTACGATTGGTGGTGGTCAGTTGGAGGGAGACACGTGAAAAATAGAAAGGCTGCTGAAATGCACACATGCAAACAAATTGACCTTTACCTTGTTTTATGCATGTGATGAATGGCGTGGCTATCCATTAATGTTTAGCTCATATAAAGCTTGGACAAAATTGAGCTCTGAAGTTTGCAAATGAACTCTAGGCAATCATTTCATTCAATATAAAGCATGAGAGTGCTTCTGTTTAAGAAATTTTGCCTCCAGGAATCACTTCTGTTAAAGTTGTAAAATAAGTTGCCACAATGTTGTCTTTTGGTCATTGCAACCAGTTTCCATTATTGTCTTTGGTATTCCCTTCTCTGTAATTTCATTTCTCTTTTTGACTCATTGCTTATTTTGGAGTTTTAACTTATTTGGTTTTTACGATTTTAGTTTACATTTTTCCCCTTATGCTTTCGATTGTTTGATTTCTTCCATGATCTGTATTTCCAATGAAAAAGCAACAGAGTAAAATGATTTTCTACTTTCTTTTTCTTCAGTGCCAAAGTGTTGATAGTGTAGTGGTGTTGCCAGGTGGAGGAACTGCCAAACCAGAGTACGAATTGCAGCTAAATATTGTCAGGCGCATGGAAGATTTTAATACGATGAAAAGTGACGTGTGCTTGGCTACAGAGTCAAATTTGGAAAATGCCAACCTGAAGATGGATAAAGCAAACAACTGTGCCCCATGTATTTTAGATGTTGATATTGAGAAAGGAAAGTCAGAAAACCCTAATCCCAATGACGATTCTGTTGATCATCTGAAGACTAATGATTGCTTTGCAGTAAGTTCTTGATATGCGAAACTACTCAGGCTTCAATTGTTAGGAATCCATGTAAAATACTTTTGGAAGGATGAGAGCCATTTTCTCTGTCTCACGGGTGCATTGTCTCATTGTGGTTCTTCAATTTTTCTCTGGTGGTTCTTGTATTTGGTATTTCAAAGTGACAATAAGCTGTTTTGCAGAGAAACTTACAGAGAGAGATTAGCTTACTAATGGGAGGAAAATTCACGCAGATGAACAATAACTCTGAGTTACCCAAGTTCACTTCCAGAGGTAGCTATTGTATGACATCTTCTGACTTCAGCTTTTTTAGTGCATTATTGTTTGTAATTCTGGATCTTTTTCTGTTGCAATGATTTCATGATATATTCTTTCTGGTGATTACACAAGCTATGCCATGAAACAAATATTTTATATTATTTTTTCCATTTCGAAGCTTTTGCCTCATTAAGATTAAAGGGGGAGAAGCTTTAGCATTACAAATTGTTAGCGTACCAAATTTCAGAAGAATAGGTACCCCTATGAACACTTGGAACTTATCCATCCCCAAATTAATTTGGTTCCCAAACTTTCGGCCCCGAGTCTAACATAAATCAGAAGCATTGACACCATCCAAATGTGAGACTCCGAGTTTGGCATGAATCAGAAGCATGATACACATTCTTTTCACTCTTCATCCTGAGGTCTCGAAAGGTAAAACTTGTGCAAATAGACCGTGCTGTTTATTGGATTAGCCAGCAGGACTGGAAGTTTTAAGAGATAATACCCTTTCACATTGCTTTCATTTTTCCTCATTCCTTTTTCTTTCTTGGAAAGTCGAAACAGAGACTATCGATATTTTAGAATCATATGCCTTGTGTCTATGAGATTCACTTGCTAACAAGTATTTTCCGTATTATGTAACAGATAAGTTTTTGACTGAGAGAGTTTATGATACACTTACTAACAGATCAAGGAAATACAAGCGATCCACCTCCTTCAATTCAAGGAGAGTAGTTCTTCTGTTCTCAGTCTTGTAAGCTCAAACCACATCACATTAGTTATTGAACAATCTCATTTAAATGAAGTTGGATTACATGTTCAATTAATTCTTACAATATAGAATTTACAACTTGACGTCAAAGTGCACGAAGCAAAAGACAAGTAGTCTTCAAGGTTTAAGGATAAAACATGAAATTGCATGATGGCTTGAAATCATGATATAAATTTGTATCACCAACTTGATATTTTCATGTCATTGTTTTCGGCATTGTAAATGTAGAACTGCCTCGGTGAAGGAAATGCAGAGGTTGATAATTACCCACTTGTTGGGACCACAGATTGTTTATTTATATTTGTTTGTACAAGTCATTGAAACCCAGGCAGTATGCTGCTGTCTGCTACTTTTTCTTTACTCTTTCGGTGATAAATACAATCAATTATATAAAAAAAATAAAATAAAAAAATGGATAGGACATGTATAAAAACGCCTAATATAATGTCCAATGTGAAATTATAGTTTTTGCCATTGTGTAACTGGAGCAATTGAAAAACTATTGTGTAGCAGATTATGCTAAATCGGTAGCAGATTACACTAAATCGGTTAAGTTGCTAATATGCTTCCATAGTTAGAATAATGTTTGAGTAGGTGCTACACACACTAATCGACTTAGTTCTTGTTGTTTTCATTGTACTTGTCGTTGCGCTACCTGGAGGGGAGATGTGGGGTGGAGGAGGCTTCGATTTAGCGAAACATCATGATAGACCAGTTTTTGATAATTAAGGTAGAAGTTATTCATATTAAAGTGAGTTTCAAGTGCAACAATTCCAGATTTATGTCACTCGTGTTTATAGTAAAAAGTGGTGCATTCGCGAGTCTGCACGTGTGCATGAGAGTGAGAGAGAAGTTCACTTCACCCACATGACTTCCTTGAAGCTTTTAGCTTATCGCCTTCATTCCTCTTGAACTAATTATTCTTTAACCTAAATTCTAGGTTTTGTTCACCATTACTCTGGTTGCCGGTAACTAACTAGATTATCTTTTCCTTCCCAGGTCGATCATGGGAACAATAGTCCTAATATATCTGACTCTGCGGATGTGGCTGATTGGTGATAGGTCTGGTAATGTTTGACACATCTGCTTTCCCTTGCAATCTGATTAGGACACTTGGCTTTTACCTTGCTCTTTTCTTTTCTTTGCTCTGCTTATATCCCTTCGTGGTACTGTGGTCTAGGTTTTTTGTTAATGCACATACACTGAAATTTGAAACCACATTTAGAAGGTCCATTGGATTCCTTTTTGTACAAAAAAAATTCAGTTTGATTCTTGATAGTAAGGATATAGTGGTTGCTATGCAGACTGTTGTGCAATGAATTGTTTTTTAGCAATTCTGTGCATAGTTCAGATTGCTTTGAGGAATGTTTTGCTGTGTGAGATATCTTATTATAACCATCTGATCCAGGCCACACAAGGGCATAAAAAGGCATAACACAATACAAGCGACATATTTGAATTGAAGAAAACAAGAAAACAAACAGTTGAGCATTATTTAGCTCAGTTATCCGTTCGTATGGTGCTTTTTTACTGCTGGATATGAAGGGTGGCAATGCTATAACCTTAGTATACTTTTACACCTTCTTCAGCTAGTCCAGGACTCTCTCTTTCTCTCTCCTCTGACACACACACACACACACAATCAATCAGGGAAACATTAGGATTTACATGCGGTTTAAAATGGTACCTCTGCTGGCAAATGTTGGATTTCCCTTCTCTATCTCTATCCATTTATGAAATTTTGACGTACAAACTTTTGGTGAAAAATGAAGCAGGTCCTTGACATGAGAAGACGTGAGGAAGCTAATACATAAATAAATACTCTCTTAACATATACATATCTTTGCCTATAGGAAATTTGAACTCGTTATTATTTTCACCTGAAATTGTTGATTCTGGTTAAAATAGGAGCATTTTTTCAAGGAAAAATGATATGAGCAAAATGCTGCACGCTAATAACACATGTTCCTGGATGGGATCCCTTAAAATGAACATTGCTATTGTGAGTCACCAGTTCTTAAAAATGTAAATCTATTAGTCATGTTACCTGCTTACCAACATTAATAAAACTCTCCTTAAAGTTAGGTGTGCCATACAAGAGAAAGAGGTTAAAATTTAAGCACATGTTTGGTCTGAATTAAAATCTGATTTTAATCTAAGTCAAAATCAAACAATTAATATTAATCATATTTTTCATGGGTTTCACAACTTTTAAACCACATATTTCAAAAATTTCTATCACAATCTACTAAAAATCTAATATTAATCACCACCAAACACTCTTGGGTTTCTTTCTACAGTCGTGATGTGACACCACTTCGTGAGATACAACGAAAGACACACTCTGTGGTCAAAATTGCATTCGCCTGTAAAGGAAAATGAAATCCGAAAACATTTTATAATTGAATTCCTGCAAAATTTGTTACTCTCAATGAGATTTAAGTACACTGGTGAAGAAACGCCATTTCTACACCAACTGTAGCATCCTGAGATCTGCTGTTTAGAATGCCCAAAAAAAAAAAAAATGTTCCCCTAATCCAAAATGAGAATTGGCTATTAAGACACCATTAGCATGGGTTTTTTAAGTAGTAGGTGTTTCTAACTTTCCTCCCTTTCTTTTCATCTTAGATAAAATCTTCAGCAAGCGCAGCCTCCTCCTTGCCGCTCTGTTTGGGATGTGGTGGGCTTCAAATTCACATCAATGTATAACCTCCTGCTTTGTGGAGGAAATAGCTTCCATTCCGGACAATGCAACAGCTATTTTTCGGAATAGAGGCTGCAAAATGTTACTTTGCATCAAGATACAAGAACACAATGCTTGAGTCATCATTTAACAATATAGCTTTTATGTGCTTGTGTGAATTAAGAGTACCTTCAGAAGTCCCTCGAGAAAACAAGAGACTCTGCACTTTATGCACAATATAAAGCACGAGTATTGACCCCAGATTCACTAGCCTTTTCATCTCCTTCAACGGAGACTTGCCTGTTTATACACAAGAATGCATCATCAGAACAATTCTGGACCCTATTTGAAGAAACCGTGATCTAGAAATAGATAAGAGATATGCACCCTTAGATTGACTTCACTACTAGCAAGTACCAAAGGTAAAAAATTATGGAAATTTTCCACCTTACCTTTTTTCAACAAGATCAGTTTTATTCCCTACAAGAACAATAATGACATCAGTCCCTCGTTCTGTTCGTACTTCCTCGATCCACTTTGAAGTGTTCAAAAATGATTGTTGATGCTACATTATATAAATAGTGGACTACGATGACTAACCAAGTGAAGGCAACTTTCACTATGCTAGGCGACTTCCGCTATGTTAGATGACTTCCGCTATGCTAGATGGCTTTTGTTGTGCTAGCCTGACTAGCACTATAGCAGATCGGCCATTATAACTCTCAACTATCTGAAAATTCTTTTAATTGATTGAAAACCACTTATGGTTATCAAAGGTCACTTTCAACATTTTAGTCAGTGGAGGTTGACCACTAAGTACGTGGGTAAAAATCGCCTGATGAGTGGACGATTTTCACTGGACACGTGGACAAAATTGCCTAGTGGTTACATAGTGTTGAATGCCTATAAATACTCCAAAGGTGTGTCAGGTAAGGGGGGTCTTCTTTTTCACAATACGTGTTTTGGCTTCCTCTCATTTTTCCTCAAGTGATTACATTCAAAACCCCACCCCTAATTCTCACACCAAAGGTACAATGGGGGAGAAAGCCTCAACCTCTTCTTGCAAGTGTTTCATTATTCATCGGAATAGAAGCCGCTAAGGAAGTCCAAAGGTCGTTTCTTTGCTATTTCAATTGCCGATTTGCTGTGGCAGTAGATTAGCAAAATAACCAAATATGCAAGTTTTGGCAGAGAATCAATAGGGAAATATATATGATTTACTTGCAACATCATATTCATAGGCAATGACTGCTACAGAAGAATCTCTAATGTAGCCTGAAATGAGACTTCTAAATCTCTCTTGATCAACAGTGTCCTTGTGACCGGTCATATGAAAGTATTGGTTATGAGATTTCAATGCGATGATGATTCTTGCATTTGGACACTTATATATAATAATGACTGACTAGTTTCACACAACCAAATTTCATCCCGTCAACATAAAACCAACAAGTAGTGGTGCATGGCACGGTCAACTTATGCTAAATTGCTCAAAATCTCGAAAGAAAAATACATTACCAGAGCTGCAAGCAAAGGGTTGGTTCGATCTTCATGGTACATTGTTTTTGACAAGAAATCTATGCCTATAGTGGCCTGCATATGAAGAACAGAGATTTAAGACTAGACTTGAGGGATACTTGATAATAAAACTTCTGTTCTTTTGTGTATGTAGTCATCAGCGGTTGGTTAAAAACATTCTATTATTCTAACAATGGCTTCCTTAATATTGTGAATTGTCTTAAAACTAAAACTGGAGCTAATGTATGATTGATTTTAAACAAACTATACTCTTCCTTCCATCCCAGTTAACAAATGATCAATTGTCAAATTTTTAACCAAAAAAATTAAGTATGGTTCGTGAATCGTAACATCATTCATTATCTTCCCCGTCAAACATCTCTAATCACAATGTAACGCAAAATTGCCACAAGTACTATTAAAATACACCAGAATCTCCATAAATTTAACAACTGAAAAATGGCAACAAATAACCTTACAAGTGTTATCGAATTTACCGTACATAAATCGGCTGATGATGCTGGTTTTTCGTACAGATTGATCGCCCAGCAACACCAGCTTGACCTTGGCTAAAGGTGATACCACCGCCATTATTTCTCTATAAATTTTATAATTTATTTATAATATGCCTGCTTATGTTAACGTATAAGTGTGGTGTGACCAGTGACCGTCATGTCATGATTGTAAATTAAAACTATCCAAACTCTTAATCACGTTCACTTTCTTTCAAATAACATATCTGCCAAAATTTCTCTCCGTATTCGCTCTTCAATTTACATTTCCTGATCTAGCAGTACAAGTCTATGATATTCTTTTTTTGGTTAAAGTCCATCTTGAGTTAGATGTGAGTTCCATTTATCCTTGCCTTGACTGGAGTTCGACTTGATCTCTTCCATGTAGATTCTACTTAGTACAGTACAATGAAGGGGACATAAAGCCTTACTATGGCTTCGTTTGAGACCTTTTTTTCTTATACTGCAGAATAAAGAAGTCTCAAATTGTATAAATCTTGGTCAAGCTGTACCAAAAGCATCAGCCAGCAAATAAGAAGATAAATCAATTGGAGGGGAACTAAAAATATTTAAGCCTAAGCTTAAATGGTCGAAATGAGTGGCCATCCAATCCGCCCAATAATTTGCCTCCTATGAACATGTCTTATGGAGCAAACCCAATTACTCTCCTGAGAAAATGTGTCGTTAAAAATGAGTTCGAAAAAAACAATGAATTTTTACATAATGGAACTCAAACGGGAGCTATATGAGCTATGCAATGCATATACTTTGAGCGGAAGAATTTGTCACGTCGTTAGCACTTAGCATAAATATTAATGTGACTCAAAATATTTCATATAGCTGGTGAAAATTTCTCGAAAAATTTTAGTGCATGTCTCAACCTCTATATGCCAATGTTCTAAAAAGCATGCGTAGGGACAAGCACGGGCCTTGACAGTAAACGTGAAATTAAGTGATCAACTACCAACTTGACCGTTTAATATTGCGAACTTTGGCTAGTGGAATTGGCAAAAGAAGCCTTAAGGCGCGCTTTATTAAATTTTTTCTTCTTTCTTTAAGTGCCTTTCATTTGATTTTAGTTTTAAGTTTATTCTTTGAAAATTGTATAATTACTAATTGTAAAAATTATTAAGTAAATGTAGTATTTTATAATTTTAGATATTTGGTATGTATTATTTTAATTATTAAATAATTTTTAAAATGATTAAAAATATTAAAAGTAAGAAAACGTCTTTTTATGCATACGCTCGTAAAGTTTGAAGTTTGACCTCGACGTCTAATCATACTTTACACTTTTTAGAACAGTGATATATACTCTAGTCTCTCTATAGGTGAACAAGCATTAGGATTATTAACTTTCATTTCTTTTTATTTAGGTCCCAACTTGAAGTTATACACTTCAGTCCCAAAATTATGGTTTACATCTACTTCACCATTGTAAAAGTCGTATATGTGCTGACAAATCGTAGAATAAATAAAATTAAAATCAATTTTAATTAAAAAATAAAGAACCAAGTTTCTTCTCCACTTCTTTCTCCTCCCAGAGTGCCAATCCAAGTTCACACTGGAAGTCAAATGAAGTGTAGGTTGAGAGGAGCAGCAGCAGGGGTAGTTGGGGGAGCATTAAGGGATGGAGAAAGTAATCGACTCTTTTTTTCAAAAATCTATATCTCTATCGAAGTCAAGCGATTATCTCGTGTTACCTCTCAATACAAGTCACGTCACTTTTGACAATCAAATGAATGAAAACCATACATTGAAAATTTAAGTGCAACAAAGTTGAAGTCTTCAACATTATACAAGTCAAACTTAATGGTGCTGTTGTGGTGAACGCAAAATGTTACTAAATTTGGAATATAATATCACATCCAAACTTATCCTATAGTAATTTCAAGGAATATCCATTATTAAATTTGAAGCTGCCGGCAAACATGCACTAGTGATGAGGGCCAAGAGAGTTATTAACATCACAGCCAATTGACACTGGCTTTTCAGTTCAACATATGAACTCTAACCCAAGTAAACTGCTAAAATAAGCAGGAATTGTAATAAAACCCTCTAGTCGATGTTGAGTCAAGCAAAGTGCGATACTTTGATTGGGCTACTACTACTATAGGGGTTTGAAGTTGGAGGCTGAAGTTCCATTCTATATTGTGATTTGTGATTAATATTAGTCCATCAATGAATATACATTCCCTAAAAACCACAAAATCATCTATTGGTCTAGCTTGCAATTACGTGGTATAATTTGAATGGGACTTATCGTAAGCCAACGTTCTTTCTGTTCAACCTGGGTATAGAGCATTAACTCACTTGCCCCCTCTTTCTCACGACATCCACTTGGAAAAGACATTCAAGAAACCACTCAACTGCCCTCTCAATAATACTTCACTGGCAGGTTATATATCACCACAAACTTCCTTCTCAAGCATTTACTCAAGCCGTGTCCCACTCATTACATTCTCCTTTTAAGGAATGAGTAAAAGAATTTCCAATAACTTACAAGTAGTTATGCAGCAAGATCCAGACACAAGCACCATGAAGCTTTCCATTCAGCCACAAAGCCCGGTAAGTGATTCTGATTGCCCCCACGAAGTTCAGAATCGAAGTATAGTAGTTCCTGAAAAGCTTATTACCAAAGCAGATGGCTTCGAGAAGAAAGAGCATTCATGGTAAAAACTTTAAGATCCTTTCTTCTGGTACAACAAGAAATGGATGAGTAGAACATTTTACCTATCGACCATGTTGCGACAAAAAAAATGAACTTTTTTTTCCTTATTTACTGTCCGATGCTGTTTACTCTACCTCACCAAATACTGGTGACTTCTTTCTATTCATCTTAATTCCTGAGAAAATAGTTGTATCTCTGATATTGATTCATTTCTTCTTCATATATTACTTACTCTTTCATATAATTCTCAATGAATATCAACACATCTGGCATTGTCATGCAGGCTTGCCATTTCTCAAATTCCAACAGACTTCTCAATTCAAGTTCAAGATATCACCTTTTATGTTCATAAGGTACAATATATACAAGGACTGCATTCACTAATCATCCAAGACACAAACTATCAACACTATTTATACAAAATTTAATCAATCAAGATCTCTTGAAAGGGTTATATTCTAAATATCATAAAAAAACATTTGTACACGTTACTGAAAGTATGCATAATAGCTACTTCTGTCTTCCAAAGATAGCAATCCTTCAAATAAGTAACAGTATTACGTCTCGTGAATTGCCAGCTGGCATATTCAGTGCATTGTACACCTTCCAATTTTACAAAGTTAGAATAGTTGAATTATAAAAGCTAAGGAGTTTTCATGTGATTAAACCTATTCTAGTAGTTCTCTTCTCCACTATATAATGTTTAATGAGATTACTGTCCCTCCAGAAGTGAGCATCATACATAACTAGATATAATGAACGAAAAGTCACAACTCAAATTTGATTAAGCTAAAAATTTAATATTAAAAAAAAAGTTAGTAAGCTTGAAAGAATTCCATAGTAAGACAAACGAAATAGCCAGTAGTATATTCTGATCTAGTGTTGCAAACCCATATTAATAAATGGAGAGAAACAGGAGTTCTAACAATGTTTTTTTCTATCATGTCAGTTCAAGCCTTATACTCTTATTAATAAGCTGCAGCAATATTCATTGAGTTATGCTTTCACGAGATAACTTCAATCGATACTTACCTCAGCAATTTTCTCGTGAAACAGTTTCCACTGGTTTCCAGGTGTGGCTACTTTGGCAGAATCGAACTTCAGCCTCCAAATTCAAATTTAGGTTGTGACCTCAAGCTTGAAAAATTTCCAGGCGGTTCAGAAACATTTGAAGTTATTTTGAAGTTTTGCTACGGTCTTCCAATTAGTCTGAATCCTAATAATGTAGCTCCACTAAGATGTGCATCAGAATTCCTAGAAATGACAGAAGCACTTGAAGATGGGAATCTCATCTCTAAAGCAGAAGCTTTCTTCACTTTTGTAGTCCTCTCTTCATGGAAAGATTCCATCACTGTACTTAAATCATGTGAAACTCTCTCTCCATGGGCTGAGAACCTTCAAATTGTTCGCAGATGTTGTGACTCAATTGCTTGGAAGGCTTCTCGAGAAACTTCAACAACACAAGATATAATAAATGAAGAGACGTGGTGGTTCGACGATGTGGCTACACTTCGAATTGATCATTTCACAAGAATTATAATAGCATTAAGAGCAAAGGAAATGAGGCCGGAAAATATAGGTTCCTGCATCATGCAATATGGGGAGAAATGGTTGTCAAGCCTCGAAGTAGAGATCGACAGAGTAGGAAGGTTTGGTTATGGGAAAAATGATTTGCAATGGAGTATTACAAGTGGCAGAAGACAGGAAGTGGACATCGGACACATGAAGGAGCAAAGAACGATAATAGAGAGCTTAGTGAGTATACTGCCTCCTCAGAAAGAAGCAGTTCCTTGTAAGTTCCTTTCTAAAATGTTAAAGGTAGCTATAGTCTATTCAGCATCGCCAGCTTTAGTTTCAGAGCTTGAAAAAAGACTAGGGTTGGTGTTAGAGAATGCCAACGTTAATGATCTTCTGATTCCTAGTTATACAGCAGGGGATCAAGGGGAACTGGTCATGTGAGTTTTTACGTTCTCTTCTTAAATTTCAAGTCTGGTAGTCTAGAAAAAAATTCAAAAATATTACTGATGATATGCTCCACGCACATCATTTGCCTAATTTCATCAATGGTAGGTCCAGTTCAATGGAAGGACCCACTATGCACAATATAAACGTAGTGCAAAGGATTTTGGAATATTTCCTGTTGTACGAACAGCAACAGCAGCAACAACCACAAAAGCCTGGGACATTGGCCATCGGTAAACTCCTAGACAGTTACCTAGCAGAAATCGCAAAAGACCCTAATCTCCCAGTCACCAACTTTCAAGTTTTAGCTGAATCCTTGCCAGAAAATGCTCGAGCATGTGATGATGGCTTGTATAGAGCCATTGACACCTATCTCAAGGTTATCTTCGATCCCGGAATTCTTTTGCTTCTAATTTCTTCAATCAAATAAGTTTCAACTGATAATCTAAATATGTAGACTCATCCATCACTATCAGAACATGAGAGGAGGAGGCTATGCAAAGTCATGGATTGTGAGAAGCTGTCACTTGATGCATGTGCACATGCTGCACAAAATGACAGGTTGCCTCTTAGGACCATGATTCAGGTAATTTACAATAATGATTCCAGGCCCATACTATATCCAAGTCGAATAATTTTTATTTTTTTTAAAAAGGAAGAACCATGTATCTGATACTTTAGCTCTCCAAAATACAATTATGTGCCATTTTGCCCATCTATCTGAATATGATTTGTAAAAAAAGGACTCAATCAAACAACTAGGTAACAGAAGCTTCAAAGATACATGAAATTTATTAAAGAAAGCATTCATGATTGGACAAATAACAGTTAGACAAGTTTCTGCATCACCAAAATAACTTCTATCCGTCAACTATAACTATTGTAAATTGTAAGAAAGCCAGAAAAAAAAGGAGTTAAAAAGGCAAGTTTTACATTGTTAATGTTTGCAGAGGGCACAATTTTACAATTTCATTTTTGACAGAGAGTAAAAACGTAAGTAGAAAATTTAGTAGAACTCATATTCGGCTGACTTTGTAGAAAAGCATTCTTGATTTAGAGCCAGTGTAAAAGAGGCTCTGCTGCTCTTCACTCCCTTTTTTTTTTTCAGATCTCTGTTTGAGTTGGTGGTCAGTGGTCTTCTTTATTTATTTATTTATTGTTTAAGTTTAATTTCTTTTTAACGGATGTTAATCCGTGAAGAAACATTTGTGGATTCAATAAGCAGCCCCCCCCCCCCCACCCCCCCCCCCCCCCCCCNACTAAGCCTCCGTTTGGGAAGAATTTATAAACAGTTCAATTTATAAATACATGGAAAATGAGTGGTAGATAAGTGGATATTACTTGTTGGTCCATTGGAATAAGTGGTTGAAAATGAAGTTTAACCATTTATAAATAATTTATTAAATTTTCCATACAGAGTCTAAAGCATAAATAAATCTATCCTTGCCAATCAACTCAATTGAATTCAAACCAATTGTTTACTTGCACAGAAAGCCATTGTCTTCCGAATTTTGACACACAAAAAGATGATACGCAGGTTTTATTCTCAGAGCAAGCAAAACTAAGGACAGAAATACAAGGAAAAAATCAAACAGAAAGTGGTCACAACTCGGAGCAGGAAGTTAGTTGGTCATCTACAAAGAAAGAAGTCAGAGCCCTCAAAGCAGAACTTGAGAAAGTAAAGTCACAAATGGCTGAACTGCAGAAAGACTACTCTGAGCTGCAACAAGAATATGAAAAGCTAATCATTAAGCAGAGGAACTCATCGGGTTGGATTCTTGGATGGCAGAAAATCAGAAAGTCTGCTCTTTTTCATACAAAAATGGATGAGGAAGATACCGACGAAAGTCATAAGAGACAATTAAAGAACCAAAGGGGTAGCTTACACCGAAGACAATCTATTGCCTGACAAAACCAAATATAAGATTCGATACAGAAGCTCTGAAACAAAAACCAATACATCTTACAAATGGGAAATAAATTATTTTAGGTTCAGCAGTTAGCACAGAGTTGTTCTTCTGTACTTCTGTTTCTTGTTAAAAAGTATAGGGAGTTGCCCGATGGATGCATCTATTGCTTGGAAAAACCTGGGAGCATGAATGCATGGAGTTGCATTTTTTTCTTAAAAGATGTAAAATAGAAGGTCTGCAGTCATTTGACCTTGGATTTTGTGGAATGTCAAATAATAATAGCAGTTTTGTTCTTTGAAGAAACATCTTGGATAAAATTTCCCATGATGTAACATAAAGCTCTAACAACTGACATGGTCAAACACTAAAACATTTAATTTCCAACCTAGATGGGGAAAATACATAGAAATTCACAATTTACATTGGGAAACAAATCAAGAATCCTAGTTCCAAAACCTCTTGCATTGCCCATCCATTACATCACTATCACAGTTCCACTAAACAAAGAAAATCAGAAACCAATTTAAAAATCATTTCCAATCTTTATTTCACAATGCCAAAGCACCACCACAATGAACGACTTAAAGAACACAGATTCACAACATAATAATTCTTTTTCCATTGTCTTTGCACCATAATGCTAAAACCCCCCAGATGAAAATTTACTCAAGATCATACACCATTAAACACACTGATATTTTATAATATCTAACCATCATCTCAGCTTCCCATAAATAAACCTTGAAAACTAGAACATATTACCTCCCAAAAGACCTCATGCTGCTCCATGGATTAATTCAGTTCACACTTAGATATATTGCAATAATTATTGTAAGAAAAAAGTTTTTAATTTATAAGTAAATAGCTTTTTAATAGAAAAGAATAGCTATTAAGGTATGGTCAGCAATCAAATTTGGTCTTAAGTAGATAGAAAAAATTGTCACTTAAGCGGACTAATCAAGGAATTTGGACAAATTTTAAAACTTATGGCAGATTTATATCATAAGCACTATTAAGCTATCTATTGAGTTTATATCTGCAAATGAAATATCGATGTCTCCTATTGCATCAATAGCCCTTAAACTCCTCATCCTTATAAAGTTACATCTATTAGTACTAAACCACAAACAAGCATGATTTTCTCCACTATTTATACCAGCTATTTTTCATCATGCAACGTCATAACTTTTGCATCAAATAAAACATGTTATACTGTGCCTAATCCACAAAAATAAAATATATAAGTTCATTTCACAACTTTTTCAAATCATTAAGCAGCATAATTCTAAAATAACAGCCAGTAAACAATGTAATATAACAGCCAATAAACAATTTAATAAATTAGACAACAAACCTACTCGTGAACTCTAAAAGTGACTTACTTCTGTCACGCTTTACACCAAACCAATGAACATTATAAGTTCAACCAAAGTTTTTTGAATTTTAAAGATTTGACATTTGCTGCTACAAATAAACAATGCAACTGCTCTTGTACATAATTTTTCTGTAACTTGATATTTCCATCAGAGAAACAAAAGCCTTGACTCTCTTATTCAATTTTATTAGCTCCGGAGGGAATCAATTTATTGTCACAATAATAAATACAGTCCAACTAGAATATTCTACATTATTTTGTTTTCTTCTAATAACAGCATTCCAATTTATCTATTGATCAAAGATCGAATTCACCAGCATATTGATAACCCAAAAATCAACTATTAGAAATCTAACAATGGCATTCGCTTTGTATCCAACATAAACTAATCCTCTTCAATTTGAAATCAATAGGAAAAAATAAAAATACTGTGATTTTTAAAACCTCTTTCGTGTTTCATTACAGTATTACATCAACATCATAATTCCACTAAGCAAAGAAAACCAAAAACCAACTTAAAATTCATTTTCAATCTTTATTTCACAATGCAGAATCACCATCACAATAAACAACTTAAAAGAAGTCAGAAAGAACTCAAGTTCACAACAATGAAAATTATTTTCCATGTCTTTTCACCTTAATGCTATCAATAAAATCCCCCAAACTCATTATTACTTCAACATCATACACCATTAAACCGGTGACATTCTATAATACCTAACCATCATTTCAGCTCCCCATAAATAAACCTCGACAGCTAATGCATGTTACCTCCCAAAAGACCTCATGCTGCTCCATGGAAATTTTGCCCCCGAGCTCGTGCCTTCTGCTCCATCACCATCCCTGCCACCACGGCGGCCAAATGTACGCCCTTCTGGCCTCTTAAATGTCCTGCCATCTTTCTTCTCATCAAGCCAATGTGACTTCTTCATAGCTTCCGGATCCTCCACAATGCTCGATTTTGACTGTTTATTCAAACTTTTTTTGTCCTCTTCAATTATCCGGATTGGGTAAAGATCCGGGTTTATCGACAAGGGGTTTTTTAGGGTCACATAAGCCTTCTTGTAATCAGGTTTCGCGATCAATAAACCTCCCCGCTTCTTCTTCTTTCCATCCATGTTTAGTGTCCGGACTTTCTCCACCTCGAACCCATAAAGTGATTCTAAAACCCGCTTAATCTCAATCTGCAAAATCAAAATAATAAATATCAAAGCATAATTAATGATTATACATTATATACATACATATACACACAAACATATATTTGAACCTTTGAAGCGGAGGGGATGGTTTTGAGAGCAATTTCAGAAATATTGGAGAAAGATGAAGGCATGAGGAGTTTTATGGGGAGATTAGCAAAGTATACTACTCTTCTTCCTAGTCTGCTTCCCATTATTCTCAGATCGTTGACTAGAGTGGACTGAACACTGAAGCTCTCAGCAATGGTGAATGGTGAATTTGGTCTTTGAGGAGGATGGTTTAAACTGGGCTTGGTTTTGTGTCAATCCAAATGGACTTTAGATTTGGCCACTTTTTAATAAGTGGAAATTACACAAAACAATTCAATTTCAAATTTTAGAGATTATGTTTTACTTTTCAAAGATCATATATTTCATTTTTAAATATTAAAATTAATTATATACTTTTCATTCCAAACCCTAATCAAAACATTTTCCTCCTCTTCTCTCGTCTCACCGTCTTCTCTCTCCTCCCCTCTTCTCTTCGCACTTCACAGAGGATACCTGAGCACGACGGATTGGGATACGGTGGCGACCGTCGTCAACAACCGCTTCTCTGACGCACCCATTCCCAAGACTTCGGCATAGTGCTGCCACAAGATGGAAAAGCTTCGCCAACGCTACCCAGCCGATCATTTCATCTCCTCCTAGTTCTTCTTCGACTATATGGACGCAATGGAAAACGAAACGGACCCACCCTCGGCCGAAACTGGATCGGGTGATAACCCGGATAATACTACTCTATTGAAATCATTTCTCGATCAGAGCATACTGAAACTGAAGCTCAAATCGAAGAATAGTATCAATTCTAGCCCTGTGGTTTGCAGCAGTGACAGTGTAATAGATCTACTTTGTGGTGGTTAGATCTGATTTGCGGGGTTTTCATGCTACCACTATAGTGATGGTGAGGTGCACGGTGGTGAGATGCTGACGGCGGTGGTGAATCTGCTTGGGGTGTGTTGGTATTGTTGGTTATGATGCTGCATATAAAGGTTTGGGGTGATTTTGGTGGTGTTGGGAGTTTTTGTCGGTTGTGTAGGTGGTGGTGGTATGGGCTCTAGGGACCTTGGCAGGGGATACCCTTTTGCTGGCTACTGGCGCTGCGATGATGTTGGTGCGATGGTGGGTTACGTTGGTGGTACAAGTCGTGATGGTGGTGCTACAAGTGTGGAGATCTGGTAGTGGTGGTGGTACGATGTTTGTGGGTTGGTGGTGATGTTAGCTACGGTATTCGAGACGATGGTTTTGTTGCCGGGTGGTGGTGGTGGTGGTTGTGGTTTGTGCTGTTGCAACTGTGTGGTGGTAGTCACAAATGATTTGGTTGATTGTGATCAATAAATTGATTGGTGTGTGACCAATAAACAATATGTGACAAATGAAACTGATAAATTGTGACTAATACATACTGTGTGACCTAAATATTTATTAATTTGTTACCAATAATTTGATAAATTGAAACCTAAATATAATTTTTGATCAATTAATTTGATATTTTGTAACCATAAAATAAATTGTGACTTATAAAATTTGTGATTTATGACTATTCTACAATCTCTAATTGTTTCTCTGAACCAATTTCTAACTCTACATGAGTTTAATGATTCTGCTCATCAGTTTTATCAGAATCCCCAAAAGATGAACCACAAACCATAGTAAGTTCATCAAATACTATATTCCTACTAACAACCACATTTCTAGTCTCGGGACACCATAACTTATACCCCTTCACACCTGATTTATACCCAAGAAAGATGCACTTTCTAGACCCATACTCAAACTTCCCATTATTCACATAAGTATAAGCCGGACACAATAAAATTTTTAAATCAGAATAGCAAGAAAGTTTACCAGATCACCTCTTCTAGTGTTTTTTTTATCAATGACAATTGAGGATGAACGATTAATCAGAAAACAAGTTGTAGTAGCAGTTTCAGCCCAAAAAGACTTAGGTAACCCATAATTTGAAAGCATAAAACGAACATTTTCCATCAAAGTTTTGTTCATCCGTTTTGCCATACCATTATGTTGATAAGTTTCATTTACTATCAAGTGTCTCAAGATGCCTTCAGCCCTGTAGAAGTTATTGAATTCATCTTAGCAAAACTCCAACCCATTATCAGTGTGTAGATATTTCACTTGCTTTTTAGTCTGCTTTTGTACCAACGTTCTTTACTCATTGAAGATCTCAACTACATCACTCTTCTGCTTCAAGAAAAATACCTAAACTTTTCTAAAGAAGTCATCAATTACTGTTAACAAGTAATAATAGCCACCTTTAGATGGTACTCTAGCTGGTCCCCAAAAATTTGAATTGATATATTCAAGTGTTCCCTTCGTATTGTGTCTTCCTTTAGTAAACATGACTCTCTTCTATTTTCCAAAGACACAATGCTCACAAAACTCTATTTTACTGGTCTTTTACCCATCAAGAAGCCTCATTCCCACTCATATACCCGAGTCGCATATGTCAAAATTTTGTAACTTCATCATCTGTCAAAGAAGAAGTAGAAACTGCTGCATTCCCAATTACTGTGGAACCGTGCAAAATGTACAACTGTATAGAGTTTTTATGCCCCTTCATGATAACAAAAACGCCCTTGCTCACCTTCAAAACTCCACATTCACCAATGTATCAGTAGCTCTTTGATCAAGTGCACTCAAAGATATGAGATTTCGCTTTAGTTCTGAAACATATCTTACATTTGTAAGTATTCTGACAGTGCCATCAAACATTTTGATTTTGACTGTGCCAACTCCCACTATTTTACAAAGCGCGTTATTTCCCATAACCACAGCACCTCTCGAAACTTCTTCATATGTAGAAAATCAGTCCCTGTTAGGACATATATGAAAAGTACAAGTCGAGTTAAGAACTCAGTCCTCACAAGGTTTAGAATCCCTGTTAGAAATCACAAGAAGCTATCCACCACTTTGCTCATCTTGCATAGCATTAGCATCTACTATATTAACATGTTGCTTCCCTTTCTCAGTAGTACCATCAGCTTTATTTTTGTTTTTCAAGGCATAACAATCAACTCTAATATGCTCTTTCTTCTCACAGTAATAACATGTCTTTTCAGCATGTCTAGATCATATTTATGCCAAGAGTCTTATCTTGATTTCTCCCACCCACAATCAAGCCCTCAGCATGATTTCCAGATCCTCCAGCAAGATGCCTCAACTTCTCCTTAGATAGTAAAGCATCATAGACCTCTTCCACGGTGAGAGTATCCCGACTATAGAGAATAATATCCCTAAAAGTCACATATGATGGTGGCAGTGAACACAACAACATCAAAGCCAAGTCCTTCTCATCATACTTAACCTTCAATGTCTCCAAATCATCCACGATTTCTTTGAACATAATTAAGTGATCATCCAATGACACACTTTCAGACATTCAGTGATAATACAAGCGCTGTTTCAAGTATAGCTTACTGGTCAAATTCATTGTCATGCAAAGTTGCTCCAACTACAACACACCGACACTTTTCTCCTTAAGAACATTTTGAAGAATCTAATTCGAGAGATGTAGATGAATCTGAGATTGGGCTTTTCGATCCCTACACACTGCTTCTCATCCTGTGTCCAGGTATCAGGCATCCTATTAAAGTCAAGCAAGGATTCTTCCAAATCCATCTGCGCCAACACCGATTGCAGCTTCACTTGTTATAATATAAATCTCGTGTTTCTATCCAACAACGGAATGTCATACTTCATTGTCACCATGCGGAACAATCAATCTCACGCTCTGATACCACTTGTTATGAAACAGATCGCAAGATAATGAAAATAATAAAGAAGAAAATAAAAACACGAGAATTTACGTGGAAACCCAATTCGGGAAAAAATCACGGGTAGAGGAAAACAATCCACTATAATCAATAGTTAATTTACATGGAAACCCAATTCGGGAAAAAATCACGGGTATAGGAGAACAATCCACTATAATCAATAGTTTTGTATTTACAATATCAAGATTTCAATAATCTTAATTGAAATTTAAACTCTTAATCTCTTTATATGTTGTTAAATATGTAGAGAATATAATGAAAATGTTTTTCTTGTGTTTTTCTCTATACAAGTCGCGTTATATATATATATATAAACCCTAGAGAACAAGTTGTGGAAGAATATGAGTCCAAAAGTGCGTTAAAAAAAGGAAAATGGGCTTGGGCTGGATAAGCCTGTCGCTCGAACGACAGGCGGGCGAGAGGCGAGCGATAGGGTAGCGCTAGGCAAGCGACCAAGTCTCGAATTGTTTTCTTCCGGGCTCGCTCGAGCGTCCGTTAGCGCTAGGCTAGCGAAAATGTGGCGACTTTTTCCTCCGATCCATAATTTTGATTTATTCAAGACCACTCCAATTTAGATTCCAATACCCACTAGAATTTGAGTCAAACCACAACAAATTGGAATAGAAATGTTACTCAGATGAGACCAGTCTTTTAGTGACCCATGCTAGGACAACCCTTAGCCCGGCATGGCCTTTCGGTCACACCCAAATTTATGGTTAATTAAATCCAGCACGGATGTTTAAAGAAATTTTTTTTCCTTTCTAAATTTCTGAATAATACAACATCTTCATTCAAACTACTGTTGTGGAAGAATATGAGTCCAAAAGTGCGTTAAAAAAAAAGAAAATGGGCTTGGGCTGGATAAGCCTGTCGCTCGAACGACAGGCGGGCGAGAGGCGAGCGATAGGGTAGCTCTAGGCGAGCGACCAAGTTTCGAGTTGTTTTCTTCCGGGCTCGCTCGAGCGTCCGTTAGCGCTAGGCTAGCGAAAATGCGGCGACTTTTTCCTCCGATCCATAATTTTGATTTATTCAAGACCACTCCAATTTAGATTCCAATACCCACTAGAATTTGAGTCAAACCACAACAAATTGGAATAGAAGTGTTACTCAGATGAGACCAGTCTTTTAGTGACCCATGCTAGGACAACCCTTAGCCCGGCATGGCCTTTTGGTCACACCGAAATTTATGGTTAATTAAATCCAGCACGGAAGTTTAAAGAAATTTTTTTACCTTTCTAAATTTCTGAAATTATGTTGTAGAAGTAAGTTTGATGTTGTACACAATAATCACATCTCTTGCTGATAATTATTCTACGTAACAACTACGAGAAGTGAGAACCTCTCAAAATTCGAAAGCACGAACTTAATTGAAACACTAAGCAGAAATTCGATAACCTAACTCGAAATCCTTCAGTTTTCTCTTCAATTTTTTCTTCATTACCGACTAAAGAACATGTAATGACCGTCAATCGTTCCTCATATTGAATGCTTATTAATAGTGGACACTATTAAGTATGTCATCTTTGATCGTAGCTTGAAAATGATGAAAATGCTTGAGGAAAGGCAAAAGGTAACTAAAATTTGCAAAATTTAATTAGCTGAAATTGTCACATAAACTAAATACAAAATTTGGATAACTTTATGCAAAATTTAATGCAAGAGTAACCCTAGTTAGCTTTACAAGGCTTCAAAAGCAGCTCCAACTGCAAATATGTCATAATCTACACATGAACGACACATGCCATCCATGCAGCAGCCACACTCATCCCACTTTCTATCATTTTTCCTTCTCTTTAATGACGCTTGTGGAGATTCTTGAATTTTCATTCCTATTTGCACAGCAGCTGGCTTAGCATCTTCATCGACCCATTTATGATCTGTTGGGATCATTACAACCCAATTCTCAATTTCCATATTTGGTGATACAAAAACATTTTTCCATGGAATCTCAGCTCTTCCCAACAATTTTGAGCCATTGATTCTGCCGACAAAAGGTACAGTGCTTCTCCATCGAAGCTCGAAAACAACACTTCCCTGTTTGAGCAAGGAAATGGTGTCCTCGTCACTTCCCGAGCAGTCTAAAGAGAAAGTCTGATTCCAAATCAAATCAGATTTTGTTGAGATTTGTTGGGTGTTTATTTGGACTCTTTTGTTGTTTCCTGCAGACAGATAGCATCTGACAAATAGTTCTCCCGTGGGTTTGAGATCAATATTTTTAGCTCTAATGATTCTCAGTTCACAGCTGATCATAGAAGAACAAGACTGATACCCCATATCTTTGTCTGTGAGATAAAGAACTCTTGAGGAAGAAGAAGTGCGTTACTTGGAGAGAGAGAGAGAGAGAGAGAGAGAGAGTTTAGATGAAGAGAAGTGTACTTCTTGGTGGGATATATATGCAATATGTAGACAGTGGTAGGAAGGTATGCACACTATCTTATGTGTAATCTCCACTAATTATTAATTAATTGAAGATTAGAGGTACACAATCATAAAGATTTAATTCTAATCATCCAATATAATAAAAACATCAATTTAGATGGACACCAATTGAATCTTTTTATAATTTTTGCGTTGGATTTTCTTCAAGGTTAGTAATTCTCTAAGGAGTCCTTTTGGATGAGTGGTGTGTTATAATACTGTTGACAACACTAATCGGCAACGCGAATCTTTGTATTAGTATTAATATCAATCACCTGTTGACACACTCTAAAAATACTCTTATAAGGTGGTGCCGTGCTTGAAAATATCAATCTTGGTATCTGACGACTCATATGAGCTTTAAATGGATTGAATTGCTTACATGAAGGTTTTTCTTTTTCTTTTTTCTAAGTTTAACTATGTAGGATCTCGAGTCTTTGAAGTTAACTATTACAAGATCAGCTTGATTAAAAAGTAGCTCAAAACCTCATATATTAAATTATTGTTTTCGCTTTTACCATACTTCCTCACGAAAGCACCGAAGGGTTTGGTTTTCAGGACCTTCGACTAAATGTTTAAATCAGTGACTGATCATTGTAGTTGTATCGTGCAATATGTGAAGAGAAGTTCAAACGTTAGTAGATTATTGAAAAGTCTGCACAAGAGAAGAAAATAGTAGATTGCACATATTGTATGAATTGAAGCCTAGCACCAGCGAAAAAGGTTAATTTCCCGCCCACCATAAGCACAAATGAAAGGCTGTCCACTATTTTCCCAGCATAGGGCCCACAGAATATGTTCAGTGTAAAAAGGATTTGGCTTTACAGCTCAGAATCCTTGCAAAAACCAATATGGATGGATTTCAAGGGGCCTATGTATGGAACAATTGGTCTTTACACACAACTAGTTGCTTTAGAGGAAAAAATAATAAGTCACACGTAGGCAATAAAGTGCTGCTCAAGTAGTTAAACGAATGGAACAACTGGATAAAAGAAGCTCAAAAAATCACGATGAGATATAGGTAAGTGAATGAACCACTAATATGCCTCAGGTAGAAAGCGTGAAAGATTTTCCACTACGAAGGAAATCTAACTTATGGATTTCATACATAGAACAAATCCTAATACTACAAAAATAATAATAATAATTAAAAAAAATTATCCTTAAAAAATTAAATCCAACTTGATACGAATAGCAAATCCTCTATAATAATCCAAAAGATCCTTAAACGTGTCCCTTTTTGCTCTGTCACATCACAGGCACCCAATGCACACAATAAATTATAGGTGATGCTATACGTACATAATGGAGTGTCAATAACGGTATTCACCCCCTCACATGGAGAGGGACCCACTTCGAATAAAATATAATATATTCAAAGTGGGTCCCCCTCCATGTGAGAGGGTGAACACCATTATGGACAAGACATTATGTACAAGTAGCATATTCCATAAATTATTTAGATAGATATGTAGATCAAATGGTAAGTTAAGTCGATCACAAAACAAACAAGATGTGGTAAAACATAATAGTAATATGATGTATCAACCGACCTTAATCTTGTAAAAACCTCCTCAAATGTAAAGAACAATATCATGAAGAGAAAGACAAACATTTAAGGCCATTGATTAGTGTATTTCACTCATACTTTAGATATCATCTAAATTTGATATTTAACTTATTTTTACGAGCTTTACAACGTTTTAATGTGTTTTGATGTTGTGATATAGGTTGATGAAATTGAAGGACATAAGCAATAATTGACAAAATTGGAGAAGATAGCTAAATTGTAAGAGATCCAAAGTTTAGGGACTAAAATGCAAATACTCAAAAAGTCGTGTCGAACCTAAAAATGAAGATTCGAGAGTGCTTAGAGTCAATTGGATGAAGAACGAAATCAAATTGATCAAATATAGTCAAAGTACGATCACACATCATTTTCCAACTTATGCTCCAGATTTATAGTCTCATATTGAGACTCATTTTTGACATAGCAAACGTTTGAATTGGAAAATGATATTTGAAACAAAATTATAGCCCTTTGAGTTATATCTCCAACGTATCTTGAATCGCCTCAATCGGATATCGAGAGAAAACGTTATGATAAAAATATTGAAAAACGCGCAATACTGAATTTCCAACCGAAATGGGTGCCACAGCGCCACCGTCGCCGAGAATCAGCAAAATCATGGGCGCCGAGAAGCTGCCTGTGCAAGAAATAGGTTTTTGATTTTTTGGACTCTTTTCTTGACCCAATACAACTCCAACCCTTCCAAAATTTCATGATAATATAAATACAACCAAAAAGAACACTTTTAGAGGGGAATTCAACACCCAATTGAAGGAGGCAAAGTTGGCATAATTCAAGAAATCAAAGAGAGGCAAGAACAACAAGGAAAAAGATTGAAAATCTATCCAAAAACTAGTTTTTTCAATTCTCTTCTTTATGTTATTTATTTTGAATTGTATAGATTTCATATTTCTTATCATGAACTAAACTATTCTTCTAAGGTTTGATTGTAACCAAAATTTGAGAGTATGATTTGAATTTATTTTAGTTATTTCTATTAAATTTTTCATTCCTTTTATTTGTGTTATGATTTTAATGCCTTCAATTAATTTGCCACTAACTGAATAAGTAGATACTAGTCAATTCCGACACTCGATAGAGGGAGATTTAGGCGCGATCATAAGATTAACACAACATAGTTTTTATATGTTTCGAGAAAAATTATATGATATATGAAATTTACTCTATAAAAGAATCATGAACTTCATAATTTTTAAATTTTAATTCGAAATAGAGATATTGGAATTAATTTCTAGGATTAATTTATATCCTGCACTCGAGAGGTGGTAGAATTATATTAGGGTTATTGCTTATAAAAATAGAAAATTAATTAGAGATAACCAAGTTTTTGAGAATCATATTTGATAGTTAGGTGAAATCATTCTCTGGACTTTTCCATCTTGATTAAATTCATATAATTTATATTCATTAAATTCGTCACCAAAATTATCATTAGATTAGCTAACAATATTAATTCATAACTCATTCGTCTAGATAAAATAAATGCTACATAATTATAGTACTTAATACAAAATTAAATTACAATCTCTGTGGGTTCGACACTCTTTAACTCTATTACTTTATTACAAAACTTGACACCACACACTTGCAGTATAAATCACGTTATAGAAAAGAATTGAACGTAATGGTGAATGAGACAATCAGACAATAGGCCTCCTCGTGCCCATAATCATCACTACGAGGTAAAACTAGAAACTGAAGCGAATATGTAAGGAAGACATGCATGAGCTGAGAACAATGCAATTTCACTACGAGGTAAATAAAGACAAAGCCAAGATTCTTTTCCAGTCAGTCAATAGCACAATGTACCTGTGAGGATGTTATAACTGTGATTCCTGAATTATTAGCAAGGCTATAAAGGTGCTCTTCAACATCAACACTGGTAGCACTGTAATTGTAAGATGAAAGGAGAGACAAGATGAGAGTAAGCTTCTTGTCCCCGTCAGTAAAAGAAAAAAGGGAAAGAAATATTCTGAGTTGCCTTCACTTACTTGGTGCACTTGTCAAGGATTCCAAATTGGGGCTTGTGAAAGAATAGTCGTGCCTTGTGAAACAGTAAAATATGTCAACAATTACGTAGAGTTTTCTAAATTAACATGTCAAACAAGCCCATTGTCAAGAAGCTATATTTCTGCATTCGCACTTACCATGCCCAGTCTCTGTTTTTCCCCAAGAGACAAAATATCTTCCCAGTTCTGGTTAGCATCCCATCCGCCTTCTCTTTCCAAAAGGTAGAGTAACTTAACATTCTCCAAAATAGTTTTTAGGTGTGCATCCAAACTGTCTGTCACGCCAACAGATTTGTGACCTAGAAAATTATCCAGAAATGAAGATGCATTGGTTTAGGGGACAAACTGCTGAGACAGTAACACAGTGGACTAAAAAGAAGAAGGTTTCACACCATATGATTTGAGAGCAGCAACCTCATAATTTAGAAAATACAAATGGCAAAATCAAACTGCTGACTCGAAATATATACTTTCGTTTCATCACTTCATAAAGAATGTACAAGAACTCCAACCTTGTGAAAATACACTACTCTTTCTTCCATTTGATTTTTTTAGAAATGCCACTAACATTTCACCTCTAATAAAATTGAGAAAAATGTCAGGCCGACTAATTGCATTCAGTTGGTAGTAGCAATACCCAAATATCAATAAAAGTAAAGGTTGATGAGTTCTTCTATTCAAGATTCACATCCGGCACCTTAACCAGAATTCCTTTGGTTTGTGTTAAGGACCTGTTCTAATCATAGCCCAAAGAACTGTTAGCCAACAGCCCTGGACAGTCAAGTCTAACTAACGAGCTGCTAAATGGGTGGCAAGCAATTGAAGACTATAATAAGTGCATGGATATACAACACCACCTGGTTACTACTGAACCCTGACCAGGTTGGTAAAAATAAATCTCAAAAACTGCCAAAGGTCTGACACCAACAATATTTAAGAGAGTCCTAATTGTTTATTAGGAACCTATTCATCATTTCACGGTTTCACTAGCCCAGATAAGGATGAGATATAAGTGTCTCCAGAAATAATATATATGAGCAAGTAATCTCATAATCAGGACTCAACCAAGTTCGTTCATTGGTTATGTTCTTTAAAAAGCTGCCATCACTACCCATAAAATCAGCAATGGCTTGCATTTCACTAGAAGCACTTGCAAGACTAAATCATAATAAGAATTTGATATTCCATACCAAATTCGTTCACAAAAATATCCAAGATATACCATCCCACAATTGCAGGCAACTAGGCACAGAAAGCTCAAAGCAAAGAAAATGCTTAATGCATCCCTAAACGGCTAGTGATGGTATTTAACTATCAAGTATCCAAGTTCAATGAGCGTACCATCCTAATCAGTCAAAAAGAAAATAAATCCAAAGGAAAATAGAAGCATTAGCATGAACATTTAGTTTTATCAAACCTAATGCTCTTTTCTCTGCTTCATCAAGGGAGAGTGGATATATGATTTGATCCCTTGGGGTTCCCAAGCATGTATATGGTCTCTGAGGCACATAGAAAAGACCACACCCAGATCCAGAATTAATCTGTTGGTGTGGTTTAACGAGTATTCCACTGACCACGGGCCACAGGCCTCGAAGGACTCTGAAGATGGAACTCTTTCCACTCCCATTTGGACCTTCAAAAGTGAATTTGTCAACATGATTATACTAGAAAGACAGCAGTAACAGAGGTGAGTTATCCACTAACCAGTAACAAGAAGACTTCTCCCTGGGGCTATAACGCAGGTCAGTTGTTTAGCCAACATTTCCTGCGCCGGTGTGATAATATCCACCTTGGAGAAAGAAATAGAGTCTTCCGACAGAGAGGCAGTCAGATTTGATTGCGTAGAACTGCCATTGTGAATATCTTCTGCAGAAGTACCAACCTTGTCAGCCAGAATATAACAAAATCAACATACTTCTCCATAAGAAACAAATTAAAGCCGATCCCATAATAATCAACTACAAAGTTATGCATGTCCCAAAAAATCCAAATAAAGATATCAGTGCTCAGATCCCACAAGGTTTAGTTACTTCTCAATTATTATGCCACACAGAACAGCATTATATCTCACAATTGATGTTTCTACATGCAAATCAGATTAAATTTTTTCACTGTTCATCCAGGATTTCAAATAGTAAATATTTATTTCAGAGACAGAATTTCCAAAAATACAATTAAAAGAAGTAACATCCAGAATCCAAATTTTCAGAAATAAGGTGATAGCATATTGAATAGATGATCACCGCAGTTTAATGAATTCTTATGTCTTCAAACTTCCAAATAAGGATATCAGTACAGAGATCCGACAAGTTTTAGTTACTGCTCAATTATTATGCCAGCATCATGACATTTTCAAAGGCCTCCCAGAA
>OU503038.1:27337691-27357309 GCA_912172775.2 Fraxinus pennsylvanica
GCTGTGTGTGTTCTGGCAGGTACAAAAATTTGAATTCTTGTACCTGTAGCATGTCTCTTTTTTGAATGGCAAATGAAACGTCATAACATTTCGTCCAAGGGAACTCTTTGGTATTTTTTGAGTTTAAAAAGTCAAGTGAGAAGCCAGATGAGGTACTAGACGGCTATGTCTAACGGATCTATTATTTGGGACCAGTTCCCTCAATTTTCAAAAGGTTGAGAATGTCTGGTGCCGAATAACAAAGCCAGGGATAACTTAAAATTTTTTGGAAAGGTAGGAGAAAAAAGCTGCAATTTTTACTTATTTTTAAGAGTCCACGATTTCAAGTTAGACTTCAAAATTCTATATTTGAATCAATTTATATTGTCCTTGTTATTTAAGGATTGTTGTTTCCACAACTTAGTTCGAGTTGGATAAAACAAGGCCTGAGTTGACGTCCACGAGACAATTCATGTAAACAACAGGGTTGACCACTTAGGGATTTTTTTTTGTCTTTAACTCTAAAGGGTTTCACAACCGAGCATTTAGTAGCCATGATCCTGGATATACAGAATGGAGCTTCGATAAGCCCACCTCCCTCCTAAGAAAAAGACTCTATTTGTATATCATGTCAATTGAATTTAACGATTCTTAAAGTTTCGACGTCGACTTGAATGAATTAAACGACATATGAGTATTTTAGTCAATTTGGTTTTAAAAATTTAAATAAAACAAGGGGGAAAAAAAAAAAAAAAGAAAGAAACAAGATACTCCCACGTATCCACTTTAATTTGATAAGTGACAGCAGTGTGTGGGTGATGCCCCTTTGAGTGGCATGTCGATTATATAAATCAAGTTGTGTACCCTCTTAGGCCATCATGATGCCAACTAGTGAAATATTGGCCATAAAGTACCTTTTTGAAAGATCAATCAATCAATCTTTTTTATTTTTTAAAAAAGAACCATTATCAGTCTAATTTTATTTGAACATTTTTGGCCGAAAATGTCGAAATGAACAATCGATTAACTTTAAACATTATCTTTAAATCCCAGAATACAAGACAAGTCGAACGTGGTTTTTCACTAAATTTCAACAATAGTTAAAAATGTTTCATTGCCTAGTAACTCCCGTGAAATCGTGTGTCAATGGAAAATTTGTCTGTAGTTAAGAAAACTTTTTGTGCTCCAATGGTTATTTTAACTTGGGATTACAAAATGATTTGAAATTGTTTCGTGTTAAAGTTTTCTCCTTTTCACTTTTCAAATCATTTCAAAATTCAAAAGAGAAGCGTGGGATCTGAATTTGAAATAGAAATATTCATAATTATTTATCACGAATCAAGAATATGAAAAAGATTCTTACATTTGAGAAAATGAAAATGAAAATGATACGGCCGTAAAGATTGATCACTTTTATCTTTTGGCCTCTTCTTTACTTACTTTTACCTTTTCTTAGTAGATTTTTTTTGTCACTTCCATCATAAAAGGGAAATTGTTAATACCATTTTATTTAATTTTATTTTAGTACATAAAGTAGAAGAAAATATGCCGTTGGAAATTAAATGAATGGTTGATACACCCACCACTTGATATATTCAACTTTTCGAGCAGCCGTTTGTATTCAACTTGATTAACGAGTTTCCTATACACTGTAACAATTCCAAAGCCGTGTGCTAATTCTATCTTTTATGATCTTTCGTATGCGATTTATTGGAGAAGTTACTTTTTGTTAAAGTAGGCTACTATCCATCAATTGTAATGACGGTCCAGTCAAGTTTGAGCAATATCCTTAACTGGGGCACTGCACCGAATCCACACCAATCAATTTGATGTCAAACATTGAAGAAAAACATTTCTTAATTATTTTTTCACCGAATCCATTTTATTCCCATCCATCCCTTCCATCGATTGAATTTCTCTCGATTAATTCAATAGGCCCTTCATAGATCCGTAGACCGATTTTAGTTTGATAACTTGTTCACTTCTTCCTTTACTTGAATTCTCATCTTTGTTGCTATCGATTTCTGAATTTGTATCCTTATTCTATGACATCTAAATGTTGAGAATACTTGATACTGCAAGAAGTATTTTTGAAAATCAGGAACTCAAGTTTAGACTCATGGCAACCATTCCTCTCTTTGAAAGACAACTTCCAATTTTCTCCTCTCTATTTTACTATATCTCGCAGACAATGTGGAAGTATAAGTAAATAATTTTGGAATGAGACAAATATAGTTGACTTTTTTAAGTTTTAAACCAAAAAAAAATGCTCAATATCAAAAGGGTACGATAAATAATTGGTAATAAATTTCGGAGTTTACAAGTTGTGTCCCCAAATATTGTTAGGTGGATTATTATAATTCTCCGAACACAATCGATTATAACCATTCAAAGATATAATTTCCGCTAAACCAACCTGTTTCCCTCGAGCAAGTACGACCTATGTAAGTACAAATTCCCCACAAACCAAGCCTTGGCTAAGTTCTTTAATCCCAGACTAAAACCTTACTTCTCTTTATCGATGGATTGTATCTGATGGAAAACAAAAGCAATCAATTACTGTCGCTCCAGATATAGTTAAAAATTACTAAGGCCTTGTATGGGAGGGATTAAAATCAGATTAAAATTGAAAATATAGCCGTTATTGTTGACTTTTATTAGACGAGTGGGACCCAATAACGGTTATATTTTCAATTTTAATTGACTTTTAATCCCTTCCGAACGGGGCCTAAGTTGAGATGAACAATGCAAGCATGGATCGCTATACAAACAGGAAAAAGGAAACAATAAGGGAGGTTAATTGTACTGCAAGGAAGCGAGATTCCGTGGGAACTGCAAAGTGAATCAAATTCGCTCACAGTAAACTCGAAGCTACAGGCGGCCGCCTTGTTGGACATTTTTGTTGATCATTCTTAATCATAATTGATGTATTTTATGTACTAGGATAAGATAGATAAGAACAAGTTGTGGAATAGAAAGTACGAGGAAAAGTAATACCTCACAAAGACTGATGGATTGTTTTTTTAATTCTCTCTCTGTTGATTCACATTCTAATCAATTTTTTCTCAAATCGCAATGCGAAAACAAACAGAGAAATGCACAGTATTAAACAAAAGTAGAACAGTATTTTTATCTGTAGCTTCCCTGTATGATATGATCACGGTGAGACTTCTGTGTCTCTGTGTATATATGAAACGGATGGATCCAAAAGGCAGACTATTATTTACACATAATTTAAGTAGTGCTACAGTGTAATTTAACTTTGAAAAAGCCATGGTTAAGATCTTAAAGATCACACTAATTCACCTCTTTCAATGGTTTAATCATAACTCTCATCACTACCCCAGCATACTTTCTATATTATAATCATTTCTAGTCTGAAGAACAAATCCATGATTCCACCATACCTTCACCTCTTGGTGCAATATTATCCTGCCCCTTCTCGCCGTGAAAATTTGCTGATGAAGAAGCCGAATATATTATCTTTCCGCTCGTAGCATTACGTGATAAACTGTAGTTACCATTAACAGGCGTCATCTGAGGTAGATCACCGTTGTTTGAAGGACTCTTGCTCCAGTTTGTTGCATCGTTATCATCCCTCAATGCCATTTGATCCGAAGAAATGAGATTTGGAAGCCCAGAAATGGTCGTGTTAACATGGCCGTGACCCGAACTGAATTCACTCAAGTCCCCAATTTTGATATGGGAATGGTCATCTGATGGAATTTCCAATGAAACTCGAGGTTTTGATGAGCCTAGCATGGCTGAATTGGTAAGTTGGAAAATGTTGGAAAGATTTGAACTTTCAGTAGCCAGTTGGTAGTTCATGGACGGAGTTGAAGTACCAGCACTGGTAGATGAAGAACCAGAAGTGATAATATTATTGTTAGAAATAGAACTGAACAAGGAAGATGTTGATGCAGAAGAAAGAAATGGAGTTGGTAACTGAACTTTTTGTGCAAAAGGTCGCAGCAGATAAGGTGGTTGTATAGTGTCCAAGGGGCTAGATCTCATGCTAGATGGTGTACCAAAAAGATCAAGCCGACCTCGTGGAAAAGGTGAAGAAGTGAATGGTGGCGCTGGGATACCTGTAAATTCCTGCACCATGGCTCTGAAATTGGTGGTGTCTGTGGTTAGCACAGTAGTCGGTGCACGCCTGGACGCTCTTGATCTTTTCTTCGGGTTACGCACCGCCGTTTGATTCTGGCTCTGAATCTGATTTTGATTATCAGATATTGTGTTATCGGTAGGAACTGGTGGTGCACCACTTGGAGGGTTGTTTACACTGCTAGAGAATGGAACTGTAGGGGAGTGATTGGTGAAAGAGGCCATAAAATCAGGTGAAGCGAGTATGGGGTTGATGATATCAGTGGAGTTACGCTCAGATCCTAGGGTAGTACTTTTGGGCCACACCATGTTTGGATTGGGAAGGGAGCTCGGGTTTTGAAATCGTAGATAGTATGAAAGTGGGTCAAACACCGGTGGATTTGTTGGGTGTGGTTGTGACAGAGCCTGAAGTGGCGGTGGTTGGGGATGTAGTGGGTTAGAAATGGGGCCAACATGAGTAGTTGGATGATTCATCAAAGCTGAAATCGAATCGGCGCGTGATTCGTACTCTTCATCCCCACCACTCGATGACTGCAAACTCCCACTGTTGCCAGAATCCATTTCTTCTCTCTCTCTCTCTCTTCTTTTACGGCAAGAAAGCAAATTCTACAGAGAGAACACCAATAAGAAAAAGGAATAATCCAAGAGGGAGACAGATATATGAAGATAGATTTTGCACTGCTGCAGTGAGATTTTCTTTGCTTATTGGTACAGAACCATTAAATAGAAGCTACTACAAAAGACATCAAGAGGGAGAGATTTTCCAGAAAGTAGCCATGATTTAAAGCACTGATCTGCAAAAAACACAATCCTTTCTGGGCATCTTTTTTCCTCCTCCTCTTTGATCAAAAAGGGTTTTCTATAAAAAACCAAAACATCTAATGAAATTGATGGTGACTGAAATGGGATCTATCTGTTTTTGCAGGAAAACTTCTTGTTTTTGCCTTATATTGGTTGCGGTTGAATTAGGGTTTTGATCAAGATTCAAGAAAGATATAGAGAAAAGGAAAGGTTTCTCTTTAGCCATTCAACTCTTAAGAGAGAAAAACATAGGCGGCTTCAACTCATGTTTTCCAGTAAAAAGATCAGAGTGGGGTCTCCATGAGAGAGCAAAAAAGACTGTTAAAAAGAGAAAATGAAAGAGAAAGGATGGGTATTAATGTATACAGATTTTTTTTTTTTTTTCTTTTTTTCTGGTTTAGGTTTGTATATAGAAGTGTGAAAGGTTTGAAAAAAAGCAATGTAGAGGAATAAGAAAAGAATAAAATCTTTAAATAAATAGTATAAAAAACTACAAATTACTTTTTTCAAGGGGATAAAGAAGGTGGACTAGAAGCCAAATTAGAGGAGATGGTTGGTTGTTGAATGTCATACTTAATTATATTATATAAATATTAATTAAAGAAACAGAGAGGAAGCCACCAGTATTACTAGCTAACATCACCTTTCAACACCAATCCAACCTTTTAATTATGTATGAAATTCTTAAAAAATTATAATAAATCCAAAAAGAAATATCATGTAAATAAAGTCAAATTACATAGTTACATACTTACATGTATACTTAAAAGTATTAATTGATTAGTTCCATGTAACTTAGAATAATATAGATTGTGCACATTATATTATTTCTTCTTTTTCGGTGATTATGTGAAATATTTAAAGTTTTTTATATTTTTGTTTTTGACTAGTCCATTTTTAAAAATTTTTCCTTTATTATAAACACATCAGGTGAAGTGAATATTCGACACTGTAAATGCATATTTAGATCCTGTTTGTTTTGAATTAAAATCAAATTTTAAAAAAGTCAAAGTCAAAAAATTAATATTAATTACATCTTTCAAGGGTCCCACAACTTTTCAACAACACATTTCAAAAATTTTTATCACAATTTACAAAAAAATGTAATTTTAAAATTGCTCACTTGTACAATTTTCTTTTATGTAAAATTGAAAATTTCAACGTTCTTCCCTACCTTGTTTATGGTGCAGCTATTATACCTGGAATTATTTTCTGAAAAAGAAAAAGGAAAATATATTTTTGGCACAGCTTTGACCAAGTCAATAAATCTGAAAACTTCAGAAATACTCAAATAGGAATATTTAGGGTTGCTGTGAACACCAACTTCAAAGAATCTTCTGCAGCACTGAATTTTAGGAGGAAAATCATTACATTATCTCTTCTACAAATAAATGTTTTTTGTCCACATATTTCCAGATTCTTTTCTTATAATCCTCATATTCTCTCTTAATTTTCAAATTAATGAAGAAAAAGATAGAGAGATTTAACAAGCTTTGCTATGATAGATGGATCAGTTGAACAACACACTAAAGTTCGCTCTAACCATAAAAACTAATTCAATTTTTTGCTTTCTAAAGCAAACCATTTTACATTCATCCCTTTTATTACAAACAAATTGCATGGATCTTACGTCGTACTATTATATAAATTCTCTCTCTATTATAGGTATAAATATGTGCGTATACTGTATACAATATATACCTCTACACAGCACCAAGAAAACCCTAAAATTACGGCCCAAATTTTCAGGTCTACCAAGTCTACACGTAAAGCAGGTAGCAAGTGGTTTTTGTCTCAATTCTCTACTGTTCTAATAAGGACACGTTGCATTGAAAGCAGCGGGAAAAGTTTAGCCAAGGATAGCTTAGCATATATATGTTGCTTGCTCCTTTTGAACTACTCCAAAGATGCAAGTATTATTTCAGCCAACATGGAAGAGCGATATGCATCCATGTGGAACTCTGTACGACGATCTTGATTGATTGATTGGACTTCCATCATTTTCATTAATGCTGTAACTCACTCAAGGAAACAATACACGTACATAAACACTATGATCTTGGCCATTGGATCAAATGATTGGATTCTCTCTTGACGAGATTAGCAAGTCATAATCTTTTCAGACTGTTTTATCAATCTTTAATTTTTTAAATCTCTATTTTTTTTTTTTATTGGTTTGTGCATACAAGTTCCTTCAATTATTTTGCTAAACTTCATCGAATTTCAAATTTGGCAAAATTCGGATGTTGACATATGGCCCCCGTTCGATTAATTTATAATAAATTTTTCTCTCTTTTTTTTAACCATACATTTTTTAATAAAATAATATTACACATAAATCAAAATATTTTCATTCTTTTTAATCATACATTCTTCAAAAAACATTATTCTAAAAATTATGACATCAAATTAATCGGGGCCAAATGAGAGAATGATGTGTTACCTGTACACTTGGACATGTGTTAAAAGGTGCATATCATTGCTCGAAAGATAATTGTACACCTATTACATTCAATCTAAACCCAACAGGTGCATATCATTGCTCCAAAGATAAGTGTACAACTATTATATTCAATCTAAACCTCAACTCAGATAAACGAAAAACAATTTGGTTGAAGGAGACAAACGAAGAAAAGTATAATATAGGAGTCGAATTTTAAATTTGATAGTGAAATTATTAAATCTCAATTAGTCCATGTTTTATGGCCATTATTTGGCAAATAAAAAAAAAAGTTGAATAGTGAATTTTTGGATAATGTGATTAAAATGTAGAAAAAATTTTAGATTTACGTGTAGAATATCTTATTGTGTAAATATGTAGTTAAAAATGAGTATGTAATATAAAGATTTTTGAAATAATGATTATCAAACAGGGAGTTACTTTCAAATGGCACAAAGTTTGATTATTTGTAGGCAAAAGAGAAGCAACGAAACCATGTCTCAATGTGAAAACACGTCTTCTTCCGTTGCTGTAATATTCTTTAATGGATTAGGCTCCACAACTTAACAATCTCCTACTTCGAAACAGTTTTTGTCAACATGTCAGCTCAAATTTTAAGATTCCATCATTTTCTACTTTTAGTTAGGGGTGGGCATGCGTTGGTTTGAGTCATTTTTTGCCTCAACACAAACTCAACTAAACATGATCGGTTTGATCATAATTTAACTCAACACAACTCGTGTAAATGTTGAAACACAACCTAACCTAACCCAACACAATCAAGTATCGGTCGAGTTGAGACAACTTGTCAACAAAGATTAAAGTATGCGGGTCGGGTTGGAAGGATTTATAATTGACTCCTGATTTGTATAATATTTGATCTCCATAGTAGTAATGAACAAAAAAATCTGAATTATTTTGACATTTCATACCCGAAAATATTACATGGACATATTGATATTAAATTATATGAAGCAAAGAAATATTTTTGGTAATTAAAATATTTTTGTATTAAATGTGTATTGCTTGTACTATTTTTCGTAAAATACTTTCTATCCAAGTCTTATAATATTATTCTAAAAGTTTCGAATCAATATCATAACACTTATAAAGTTCATAAATATAGTCGAGTTGGGTTGAGCGAGTTTATTTGATTTGTATGAGTTAACTCATAACCCAACCCAACACAACTCACCTACACAACCAACCCACCCAACCCGTGAAAAAATAACAAAAAAACCAAACCAAACCGGTCGGGTGGTTCGGTTTGGGCTGTTTTGACGGGTTGAGTCAGGTTTTGTCCACCCCTACTTTTAGCTGGTAAACCAATTTAGTATGCAAAACCTTCTTCCATTTTGGTAATTCTGTCAATTTTCATGTTTGATTGGACAATAACAAGTCTATATAATTTTTCATGGCTAACTCCAACTTGATTGATTCATCAACTTGTATAGCTTCATTATAACTTTTTGGTTAATCTATATCATTCAATAAAATATAATACGATGCTAAAGAATATCTCTGTGGAGGTCCAACAGTTCTACTAGACCTTCTAGGTTGAAACTCAAATCTTGTAGCCTTTACTCCCTTTCGATTGTAGAGAAATTAACCTTTTTCTGCTTGCGTAAAATACAGCTTTCACACAAACTGTATTCAACATATTTCAACCCAGATATATTTCCTTTAGACTGAAGTGTTTTCATTCCCTTCTCAATCATGTCTCTACAATTGGAAGTGATGTAAAGAGTTCCGGACTTATTTATTCGAGCAACAACCATGGCCCCCCTTAGTAACTTTCCAAGCACCAGTACCAAAAGTCACATTATGATCTTCATCATCAAGTTGTCTAACTGAAATTAGATTAAGCATCAGTTTATGTACATGTTCCAGCTTACGAATTTTTCTTACAGACCCGTTTAACATCCTCAAACTAACGTCACCAATACCAACAATATTCATAGGTTCTCCATCAGCAGGATATACCTTTCCACAATTCCCAGCAACATGGTTTTTCATAATCTCATGATGTTTAGTGCTATGAAAATAAGCTCCTAAATCCATCACCTAAAAATCAATAGGATGTCAATCGAAAAGAGTAAAACATCTTGTACCTTTTCAATAATCGCATTAGCAATGTCATTATTCATTTCTTCTTTATTCTTTGGTGATTTATAATTCTTCTTCATGTGGCCAGTCTTGCCACGGTTCCAGTATTCCACATACTTTCCAAACCAGAATTTATTGCTATCTGATAAGTGTGTTTTTGCACACTTATTTAATACGTAAATATACTTATTATTGGTAAAAATGAACGAATTTCTATTCACAATTATGTAATTATTGCTTTTGTATGTAAAAATCACCCAAAGGAAAGAGAACAAGACAAAATGAGGGAAAATTGACTAAAAATGTGGAAAATTATAGTTTTGGGGACCAAAGTGAACAAAGAAGAAAGTTGAAGAATTTTGAATGCAATTTATGAAGGACATAATTGATATGAAAGTTAAAATCTGAAGACCATATAAGATAAAAATTGAAGGACATGGCGTGCAATTATTTCAGGGACTTGGACTGCAATTTTCGAAAAGTTGTTTGAAAATTTGAAAACCCTAAATGGGTTTCTGTCTTGGACGCTGCAGCTTATTCTTCTTCTTCCCTGCTTTTTTTTTTCTTTTCATTTTTCTTTTCATTTTCTTTCTTTTCATCTTCTTCACCTTCTTTTTATTTACTTGTAATTTTGGGAGGAAAATCAAGAACACGAGGAAAATACATTTAAGGATTTGGAGAAATATTTGGGGAAGTTAAGGCCAAGCTTCAAAAAAAGATTTTATCTATAACTTTACATTTTCTCAATTGTTTTGCTATATTTGTAATGTATTGTTATAAATATTCTCATTTTTATCATTTGTATAAAATGAGCTAGTTATTTGTGTTCAGATTTATGATCGTAACACTTAGCCTAACTTTAATTAATTTTAATATATGCTATTTGATGTTAAAATGTTTATTTTCACGTGTATTTATTATTGTGTTAAACACCTTTTTTTTATTTTGGTTTTAAATGATTGAGTTTAGTAATTGTAAATTGTTCGAGAGAAAATTGTATATTTTAGACAAAATAGTAAGTACTCCAGGTTTGTGAGGGATAGAGATATACCATGACCCTGGTGATACATTGAACTATTTTCACAAAAATTTAATACGATTGTTTGGTTTTAATCGACATAGAGATATAATAGGTTAATCAATCAATTAGGGTTAATTTTGCTCGACAGAGGTAATTAACTAATATTGGAAAATCGGGTCTAACATATTAAGTGAGTAATTTATTAATTGACTTGTGGAAAAATTAATTAGGTGACGGTCAAGCGAAATCATGAATCTCAACCACGTTTTCCACCAAAATTTCTGAGTGTTTATGTTTTCTTATTTTGTAAATTTTTAGTTGATTTTTCTTATTTTTCAAAATCGAATTTTATTGTTTTTTTATTTTTATTGTTAAAATTAATTTGATTAAAGTTGTGTAATTAAAAGTAAACATTCATCGAAGGATCGACAACCCAGACTCAAAAGGTCTACTTTAGTATTTGAACGTGACCCGTGCACTTATGTTATATAATTTTAGCGAACACTACAGATCCTTCACTTCCCGCCATTACCATTAATGGAATTTTTCTTGAATTCTTTCCCCTATTATCTACGCTAAGAGTAGAGCTCGACTTTAGGACTTCTCCAGAATCTCTCATGCAGATTTCTTCAGCAAGAATAGTATCATGAACATCGGTGAATTTCAATTTCACATTGCCTATAGAGTTACTGACCGCAATTTCCATAGGCTCCCAACTATTCGATAGTGATACCAATGGAATTAGTGTACATACCTCATCTTCAAATTTAATATCGACTAAGACCAATTGATTGATAATTTTATTTAGTTTATTGAGATGTTCTACTGTTAGGGCACTTTCAGCCGTCTTTAAATTAAATAACTCTTTGATTAGATGTACCCCATTATGCACAGGTGGCTTTTCATACATATCGAGCAATACCTTCATCGAATCTGTCATGGTTTTTTCTGTCACCGCATTGTAACCAACATTCTTTAACTGTGTCAATCGAATAACACCCAATACCTGACGATCATGAAGTTTCCAATCAACGTCCACAATTCTTTCCGACTTTCCATTCAAAAGAGGATGATGCAATTTTTTTATTGTAAAGATAATCTTCGATCTACATCTTCTAGAATGAAAAATCGATACCATCAAACTATAGACCCCCAGCAACGTTTCATCTTCACCTGTCATTGCTCCCAATCAAAACCAAAAGCTCCGATACCAATTGTTGAGATGAACTATAATTCTATTCCACCGAGAGCAATCAATTTAAAGAAAGAAAAATATACAATCAAGAATAGGCAAGATTTATAGAGGTTCGTCTCAATGTGAGACTACATCATATTTCATCGTTGCAGTAATTCACTATGATAAAAGAAAAGTTTACTAGAGAAAATTGTAAACCTGTTTTTTCTAAACTCTATTTATCACTTTATCTCTCTAATTTATAGATGATAAAAAGCCTAATGGGAGCTCCCTATTTATAAGATAAAATAGAGCAAAACCTATTCTTATAAGGATTCCAATTCTTTAATAGAATGTTACAAGAATTGGGCTCCTTAACTTGACTGTAATTAGGACTTCAATTCAAACATAAATTCATAAATAATCCTTAATGAATTAGACTCCACAACTTATCAAACAAGGCTTTGGAATATGCTCATAATGTCTAAAAAATATAGAGCTAATGAGATATTGGAATATGACCTTCACGTCTCGATCAAGAAGCTAGATGAGACGACAATCTCCTCTAAGGAGAAAGTGCTTGCATGACATTTTGCTTAGCAGGTAGCTATGTTTCCTGCGACATAAGTAAATGTGTAACTTTAGTCACCAAGTTCAAGTTTTTCATTGTTCATCTGAGGTATTGGATGTTGATTGTGAAAGGAAATGGCACAATGATGCAATGGCTAATGGGCCAAAAAATTGAGTTGGCCCAAGCTGGAATTGAAGTCCAGCCCAAGTTCTGTTTGGTTTGTCTACTGGTGCAAAAACGTGTTCTTGGATACTGATGAAACCGTGTTTCACTTACCTGTTGTTTGAACGCTTGTGATGTCGCCAAGTGTCGCCTCCTACACCGTTGGATGGACGACCTTTAGGTGACTCATATAAAAGCGGGTTTTCTAGGGTATGAGACACACTTTGGCTTCTCGACTCTTCCATTCTTGTTCACTGCGCCGTTTCTTCGAGTGTTCTCTTCTCTTCTCTGTAGAAATCAAATCTTCTTATTTGATTTCTTGTTTCCCTTCAATAGATTGTAAATCTTGTGTGATTACATAGTTTGAAGGTTGGTTCTTGTGTGAACCGTGTACTAACAGTGAGAGAGTTCCTATTTTGTGTAATAATCTGCCTTGTCTGAGTGCTAAACTTTTGTATCTTTAACTTGGGTTGATTCGAGCATGATGGTGGTCATTCTTGAGTGATTGAAACACTTGGCTGATGATTTGTGGCCTGTGGTTCTTGATAATAAAGATAAGTTCATTTTTCAGTTTGTTCTATCTATTTCTCTACAGTTTTGTGTTCGGTCATTTTACAGTTTCTTAGTGGTCAAATATTTCCGTTTTTGATGTTATTATGTTCAGTCACTTGAGGTTGTATTATTGAGAATAATATCAGATTCTTGTGTTCATAATTCAAGTTTTATTTAGTCATTGTTTTGCACATTTATTTTTGTTGATTGGAAACTAATTTGTCTGAACTCCTCCCAACAGATTGTATGTAAGCATTGGCTTTCTCGCAAATGCAAAGGAGAAAGTCTTTGAAAATGAGTAAATGCATGCGAAAAGGCTTCCATTAATCGTAGACATGAGATGATTGAGATTGACGTAACACAATACTCCCTCAAGTCCAAGCATAAATATTTATATAAGGCATTGCACTTTGAGTCATGAGTGAAATAGCTAAGGAAAAGTTCCACTATCAAGGTGAAGTAGGTGATGCAACACGAGACATGAGTGAAGGGATGCAAGCAAATCATCACGACATTACATGTTCCCAAGATAGAATTATGATTGCAAGTCATTACTATGAAGAGATGTGTGAGGCGCCTAGACACCGAGACGATACATCTCCACGTGCGTGTGGAAGTATAATGCTATTTGGGATTTCCTTTGAATTTGGATGTGTGCCTTTTCATGTTTAATTCCCAAGATCAAGTCATCTTTGCTTTGACAATCAAGGTTGGAGGCTCCTTGTTTATATATGAGTTGAGGTTTCATTTGAACCTTTTTACCTTTGCATTCTTCGTATTTTCTCTACTTTCTAAGAACTCTGGCAAATAGGAGAATCTCTGACAAAATTCCATTCGATCTCTGGGATGTAAACTAAGATTTTTTTTTTTTATACGTAATCTTCTTTCACTCTTTATAATTATGAATATTCTACATTTACTTTTGTTTCAATTTTACAAAACCCACAATTATAAAAAATGACATTGACTTCTTGCATTAGTGAAGAGGCCTCTAATAAAAAATCTATAAAGTTCAAAATTAATAAGGAAGAGGTTAGGTTTCGAGCACTTTTGCTTCGTTCAACCTTACTACAGGCTTTAACTGCTTCAACATGCTTGCTCTCTTTTTCAAAGGCCTCGTCTTATCGTCATTCAGCCTTATTACATGCTTCAACAGACTCGCTCTATTTAGCATAGGCATCGAATTTGTTTCATTCAGCCTTACTACGGGATTCAATAAACTCGCCCACTTTAGAAAGGGTCACGCCTTTGCTTCATTCAACCTTACTACAGGTTTCAAATGTTTTAATAGGCTCACCCTCTTTAGCAAGGGCTTTACTTTCACTTCATTCAACTTTACTACAAGCTTAGCCTTTGCTTCATTCAACCTTACTACAGGTTTCAAATGTTTTAATAGGCTCACCCTCTTTAGCAAGGGCTTTACTTACACTTCATTCAACTTTACTACAAGCTTCAACTGCTTCAATATGCTTGTCCTCTTTAGCAAAGGACTTGCCTTCACTTCATTCAACCTTACTACAGGCTTCAACATGCTCGCCCTCTTTAGCAAGGGTCTTACCTTCGCTTTAATCAGCCTTATTACAGGCTTCAATTGTTTCAACATGCTCACCCTCTTTTGCAAGGGAATTACCTTTACTTCATCCAGTCCTACTACAAGCTTCAACTGCTTCAATAGGCTAGCCCTTTTTAGCAAGGACCACACCTTCACTTCATTTAGCCTTACTACAGGCTTCAACTGCTTCAATAAGCTCACCCTTTTTTGCAAAGATTTCACCTTCACTTCCTTCAGCCTTGCTACAGGTTTCAACTGATTCAATAGGCTCACCCTCTTTAGCAAGGGTCTCATCTTCGCTTAATTCATCATTTCTATAGGTTTCAACTACTTCAATAGGCCCATCCTCTTTAATAAGGGCTTTGCATTCGCTTCATTCAGCCCTACTACAGGTTTCAACTACTTCAGTATGTTGCCCACAAGTCACACAACATTACACCTTTAACTTAAAAGTCCACGCATAATAATAATAATAATAATAATAATAATAATAATAATAATAATAATAATAATAATAATAATAATAATACATGGACTTCATAGACTATATTGTTACGCATCGCGTTTTTTCTTCGCAAAAAGAACAGGAAACTAACTCAAAAGTACACACATTATATGAATAACCACACATGGACTTCATGGACTATTGTTACACATTGCTTCATAAGGCCCCAAATATTCTACGTGGCAAGCAAGCATGGGCCCCCACACCATGCCAAAGATTACGTGGTTGTTCTGACAAAATCCTTTTCCAGTGGCTGAACTAATATGCTTACCGACCCCCTTTAAATTAAATTGATCCCATGTGGAAGAACCAAACTACGGGACGTCACAGAAGGAGCTCAGTACAAGATCTACCAAGTAAAATTTCAACATGTGATTGATGTGACAATTCACTGCGGTCACCGACCGTCGCCATGTCCAGCTCATTAGGTCAAGTATAAACCTGCAAGCTAGACATTATGAATGGTTAATTGGTATTAACACTTAATGCTTATGATTGATTGATATCTCTGACAAGAGACATTAGTCGTGCCTCTTGTCAGAGAGGAAGAAGAACAACGGAAACATAGTACTAGATTAGCTAAGGAAGCCATTTTTCCTCTTTTTCTCAATCTTTCTTTTGATATTTATATAGAATGGATACTGAAAATGTTAACGAATCACAATCTTCCCCTTATTACTCAAAGATATATACAATCAGATGTAGTAAAAATAATATGGAAGTAAGTTTGAAAACAAATAATTCTAAAATGAAAGATTGCACCGTTGAATTTAATTTTTTTTTGTTTCATCTTATAAGCATCATATAAAGTTAAAATTGTTTGTAATGATTGATCAAGACTAATTTTGCGCCTTTGAATTTAAAATTATGAGGATCCATTCCATTCCCTGAATAGCTCCAATAAAATAAATTCGATCATGGTTATTTGACAAGATAAAGCTCTACATAAGAAATTGGATTGTATAAGATTAATAGGTGTAAAGGAAAGTTTGTTGACACACTAAAAGTGCAGCCCAAATTAAATGGCCCAAAAAGCGAAGCCCAATTGGGAATCCAAGATGAAAGCCCAAGCAAAGGGTAAAAGGCCCACAAACAAAGGAACGCCATCGCCCAAGCTTGCAGAACACCCAGATGTTGAGCGAATGAAATACCCTATGGACGCCCAGAGCGAAGGAGTCGTCGCCTAAATTGCTGGATCGCCAAGAATCCTAGCGACGACTAAACCCCATTTTTATCTAAAGTTACGATGAAGCGGTTTGAACACATCACGATTACATCCCACGATTTGAGAAAAAAGGGCCGAACGGGAGGTTCGTTACAGTGGGCCCCACACCATGCCAAAGATTACATGGTTGTTCTGACAAAATCCCTTTCCAGTGGCTGAACTAATATGCTTACCGACCCCCTTGAAATTAAATTGATCCCATGTGGAAGAACCAAACTACGGGACGTCACAAAAGGAGTTCAGTACAAGATCTACCAAGTAAAATTTCAACTTGTGATTGATGTGACAATTCACTGCGGTTGCCGACCGTCGCCATATCCAGCTCATTAGGTCAAGTATAAACCTGCAAGCTAGACATTATGAATGGTTAATTGGTATTAACACTTAATGCTTATGATTGATTGATATCTCTAACAAGAGGCATTAGTCGTGCCTTTTGTCAGAGAGGAAGAAGAGCAATGGAAACATAGTACTAGATTAGCTGAGGAAGCCATTTTTCCTCTTTTTCTCAATCTTTCTTTTGATATTTATATAGAAGGGATACTGAAAATGTTAATGAATCACAATCTTCCCTTTATTACTCAAAGATATACACAATCAGATGTAGTAAAAATAATATGGAAGTAAGTTTGAAAACAAATAATTCTAAAAGGAAAGATTGCACTATTGAATTTAATTTTTTTTGTTTCATCTTATAAGAATCATATAAAGTAAAAATTGTTTGTAATGATTGATCAAGACTAATTTTGCGCCTTTGAATTTAAAATTATGAGGATCCATTCCATTCCCTGAATAGCTCCAATAAAATAAATTCGATCTTGGCTATTTGACAAGATAAAGCTCTACATAAGAAATTGGATTGCATAAGATTAATAGGTGTAAAGGAAAGTTCAACACCAAAATTTCAGAAAATCTCTCAAACGTCTCCATTGACAGCACCATAATTTCTGTTATTGCTAGAATTATGGTTCTAAAGATGTAATTTGAATTGGCATATTTTATGATTGTGGTGGAATAATAAATTATTTTATGTAATAAATATATTAAAACTTCATTTATGTAATTTTACTTAAGGCTATTTTAGTAAATAAAAAATGTTTAAAATTGCGGTGTAACTAATAAAATTCGCAATGGTATAATAGTTACATATTTTAATATATCGGTAATTAGCACATAACGTTCCCCCATTTCATTGTCATTGTGGAAAATGTCACTTTCATTTTTTTGGCATTTTCACCCTTATTTTCACATTTCATTGCGCAAAATGTTCTTTTCATTTATTTTCTCAATTATTACGAATATACTTTTCTCTTTAAATAAAAGAAAAAAAAAACTAATTACAACCACTGTCCCAATTTTTTTAAAAAGCGCAAATAAATCCCAAATAAATTATTAAAACGGTAATTAATATATAATGTCTATACTTTTCACTATTGTTGTAAAAAAAGGGCCTTACATTTCATTTTTTTAGCATTTTCACCCTTAATTACACATTTGATTGTGAAAATCATCATTTTCATCCAATTTCTCAATAAAGAATTGTGAAATAATAAATATATCATCATATTTAAATGTTTTTTTTTTTCAAATTTCTAATTCTTTAATAATTTATTTGAGACTCGTTTGCACTTTTTAAATTTTATTTAATTTCTAAATAAATTTAATTGGAACTTGTTTGCACTTTTTTTTATAAAAAATAATTTTTTTATTAATTTATTGGGACATGTTTGGAATTTTTAAAAATTTTGGAACTGTGATTGCAATTAATTGTTCAGATTTTTATTTAAATAAGAAGGTATATTTGTCATTTCACAAATTTTTTTTTTTTTTTTGAGAAATTGGATGAAAATAGATAGAAATAATGGTTTACGTAATCAAATGTGTAATTAATGGTGAAAATACAAAAAAAAATAAAAAAATAAATAAAAGCTATGAACTTTTTTGCAATAATAATGAAATGTAGGGACATTATGTGCTAATTATCTTTTTAATAATTTATTTACGACTTATTTGTGCACTTTAAAAAAAATTTGGGATTATGATTACAATTAATTGTTTTATTTAAAGAGAAGGGTATAATAGTCATTTTGAGAATTTTTAATTGAGAAAATGAATGAAAATGACCTTTTGCACAATTAAAGGTAGAAATAATGATGAAAATGCAAAAATATGAAAGGTAAGAATGTTTTCCACAATAACAATGAAATGTGGGGACGTTATGTGCTAATTACCCTTTAATATATCATAGATTATTTCCAACTCAATCCTTCTTAAATGAATTGCTTCCTTGTGAGACTTGACAAGTACAATTCGTAATTCTTCCATTTACTTAGCCCATGTTTGGTAGGGAATAAAATATAAATCTTAATTTAAATCAAAATCAATAATTAATTGTAATCATATATTTTATAAGATCCAAAACTTTTTAATTATATATTCTATCAACTTTTATCAAAATCTACTAAAAATATAATTTCAACAATTATTAAACTTGGGCTTAATCTCCTATTTTATCAGATTTGACATGCACAATATGAAATTTCAATCATGCTACGTTAACACTCTTCCTTATAATTTTCTTTACATTCTTTCACGTGACAATATTTACACCCTTGATTTTGAATTCATTCAGCACATCACTGCACAGATTTCCTCCACATAGAAGGAATGTCTACCATAGTCTCATGCAAAATGTACATATAACATTATTCATGAAATTTAGTCAAGTTAAACATAAAAAATCAATCATGCTTGGTAATGTACACTAAGTTTTACACTCTATCACGTGTCAAGGCATCAAGCTACCATTTGACAGTTTTTTTTTTTTTTTTATATATATAAAAAGAATTTGTTCACAAATAAAATCTTGCCAACAAGGATAATGTCAAGCATGATGTAAAAAGCGTTAAAAGAATCTTGGAGATTTGAACGAAACGATATTACTCGGTTTCATTTTTATAAATGTAGAAAAAAAGTATTTATTTATCCTTTTCACGTCAATGATGAAGCTGATTATTAAATCATTGTTCTATTGAGTGTCAAACTTAAAAGTGTTAAAATTTTGTACATGTTTTACGAAGTTTATAAGTATTTACAAGTTGATCAATTTTTTATCTGCTCATTTCATAAGATATATCATGTTACGGGTCATAGATGGGAGCGACACGTGGCACCATATTTTAGCAATGGAACCAGTTTAATTAAATCAGGGTATATTTTCCTAGCCCCAGATGTTGATTTCGAGGCCACTGCTGTTAACTATAAGCCACGGTTTGGTGAACATGCATTGTTCTAGGCTCCCTTGCAGCTACTGAAGACCCAAACGTGAAGATCCACTCATGATGAAAATTTTTATGTGAATGATTGACGTGACTCTTATATATAGTTTATTTGTGTCTTGTCTTGTCAATGTAAGAGCATTTA